>JAQZBX010004603.1:19956-59575 GCA_029593785.1 Cabassous unicinctus | reverse complement strand
TCTTGCCATGACTTTTATATTTGATTCCCCACCCACCAAGGGGTGGGGCTCAACACCCTAATCATAACCTAATCATGCCCAGATTAACAGATCAGTTTACAAGCATGATCCAATTATATTTTTGGAATTCATAATTACATCAAATTGGCCAACGGTTACAGGAACCAAACCTGGGACCTCCCATGTGGGAAGCAGGCGCTCAGCCGCTTAAGGCACATCCCTTCCCGGGGGCGGGGGTGGGGGGGGGCTTGCATATTAGGCAGAGGGAACAGCAATCCAAAGACCATGAATGTAAAGGAGCTTGGGATGCAGCTGCATGGGGCAGGAGAAAAGAACATTATGGTTGGGGTGAATTGAACAAAGAGGTGAGAAGCAGGAGATGATATTGTAGAGGTAGAGATGAGATAGCAAAAGCCAGATCCATGTAGGGTTTTATAAGATATAGTGAGATAGTTAACTATGTTCGTGTTATAGTGGTAAGCCACAGCTTGGGGTTGGATTAAACAGAAGAGAGATATGGACTTATTTATATTTTCAAAAAAATGACTATCTGCAGGCTGGAGTGGAGTGGCAATGATGAAAACAGTGAGAAGCTATTGCATGAACCCTGTTGTGGACAATGGACTGTGGTTAATAGTACAAATATAAGAATGTTATTTCATAAATTATAACAAATGCACAACCCTATCACAAGGTGTTAATAATAGGGGGCTATATGGTGAAAAATACACCTAATATAAACTATGGTCTATACTATATAATATAGACCATAATACACTAACAGCAATATTTTAATATTCTTTCATCAGTTGTAGCAAAGGTACCACAGTAATGCAAAGTGTCAACAATAGGGGGGTATATGGGAGCGCTGTATTTTTTACATGACTTTTCAGTAAACCTACAACTTCTCTAATTAAAAAAAAATTACAATAATAGGAGAAGAAGCTGTTGCAATAGTCTAGACTGGTAGTGATGGTGGCTTAGTGTAGGATAATAACAGTAGTGGTTGTGAGATTCAGGATTTATTTCAGAGGAACAGCCTCCAAGATTTGTCAATGAATAGGATTCTAGGAGTGAGATAAAGAGAAAATAAGACTGAGTCTTAGGTGTTGGTTTGAACTCCTGGGAGTATGTTGGTGCCTTTTACCAACATAGGAAAGATTGAGGGTGGAAAATGTTTGGGGGATTTGGTTTTGCTTTTATTTTAAGTGTGATAGACCTATGAGACAGTCATGTGAAGACGTCTAGAAGACCCATTTGCTTTGCTGTTTCAGGATGCTTCTATTCCTCCCTCTCCCACTGCACACCCAAATGGTTGTCTAGGTTAGGGACCTCCAAGAAAAAAGGGGCAGACACCCATGTCAGTCCCAGGTAGGTGCCTTTTTGTTTTAGTTTCTTGGCTGCTAAAACATGTACCATACAATGGGTTGGCTTAAACAACAGGAATTTATTGGCTCATGGTTTTGAGGTGAGAAGTCCAAACTCAAGGTGTCAACAAGGCAAGACTTTCTCCCTGGAGACTGTGATGAGCTAGAGCTGGCTGGCTATCTTTGGGATCCCTTGGCTTTTTTCGTCACATGACAATGCATATGGTGGCATCTCCTCTCTTCTCTCCCAGGTTCTGTTGACCTCTGCTGCTCCCTGTGGCTTCCCTTTTGTGTCCAGTTTCCTGTGCTTATAAGGACGTCAGCCACATTGGATTAAGGCCCATATTCATTCAGTTTGGGCACCCCTTAACTAATACCATTTCAAAGGTCCTATTAACAAATGGGTTCATATCCACAGGACCAGGGGATGGGACCTGAACATGCCTTTTCTGGGGGACATGATTCAACCCACAACACCTTTGTAATAAATTTGCCATTTTTCCTGAGAGTGGATTCAGGGGCTCAAGGAACCATAGCAGGCATTCCTTGGATACCTATGCAACATTCTCAGATGTGTCTGAATAGCTGTGGTTGGTAGAGAACGTAGTTTTCCAGAAAAGAATTATGTTTGGCCAAAAACCATTTCCAACTGCATTTTCTATTTGGCATATAGACCGACTATAGCATGGTATGAAAAAATGATAGAATCTAGTTGGAAAATATTTCTTAGACAGAGACATACCAAAAAGTAAAGGTTTTATTTTTCTTCCCCTTCAGATCTGGGTTCATAGATTTATAGCTCTTAGAGTTGTAAGAATCTCAAGGAACAATGGGTTTAACCACTAATCTTGGGCACACATGGCATCAAGGCAGCAAATGCCCAGAAGAATCATACCACTTTCTGTAATAGGAGTTTTTTGCCTTTGAAAACGGACTTTTCTTTCACCTTCTTACTTTAGGCTTTGTGAGAGTTTGAAGCTTTTTGTGGATTCCAGATAAGATCATGTTTTTGAAGCTAATCCCTTCCTGGGTGTTTTGATTGGATTGGATTCAGTTGGAGGGAAGGGCTTTGATTGGATTGCTGCAGTGAGGTGTAACCCAGGTGGATCTTGATCGTCTTGCTGGAGTCCTTTATGAATGGAGGACTGAAAGCAGAGACACACAGAAAAAAAAGCCTGAGACAGGAGAGATCCTGGATGCCAGAGGCTGGAATCAGCAGAGCAGAGAGGCACGGGAAGAGGCTAGGCCCACAGAGCAGCTGGAAGTTGCAGAGATGAGGCCCAGAGGAGAGGGGAGAGATGAGTGGACCGACATTTTGCCCTGCTATATGCCTGATTGCCCACAGCTGCAACTTGGTAAGACAGCATCTCTTGATGATGCCTTGATTTGGACACTTCCACGGCCTCAGATCTGTAAATTTTCAACCTAATAAATTCTCAATATAAAAGCCAACACATTTCTGGTACATTGCCTTCACAACCCTTAGCAAATGAAATCAGACATCCAGGCTCTTCAAGAACTATCTTCGGTTAAAAAATCAAGTGTATCTTACAACTCAAAAATAAAAGAGCAAGAAATCAAATTTTAAAATGGGCAAAAGACTTAAATAGACATTTCTCCAAAGAGGAAATACAAATGGCGAAAAAGCACATGAAAAAATGTTCAATATCATTAGCTATTAGGGAAATGCAAATCAAAACTACAGTGAAATATCCTCTCACACCTCATAGAATGGCCATTATTTAAAAACAAAAACAAAAACAGGAAACAAGAGAATGTGGAGAAATAGGAACACTCCTACACTGTTGGTGGGGATGTAGAATGGTGCAGCCTCTGTGGAAGGCAGTTTGGTGGTTCCTCAGGAAGCTAAATATAGAACTGCTGTATGATCTGACATATCTGATATATCTGAGAATATATCCAGAAAAACTGAAAACAGTGACACAAACAAACATTTGCACACCAATGTTCATAGTGGCATTATTCACAATTGCCCAAAAGATGGAAACAATCCAAGTGTCCATCAACCAATGAATGGATAAGCAAAATGTGGTATATACACACAATGGAATACTATGCAGCTGCAAGAAGAAATTAAGTCATGAAGCATATGACAATGTGGATGAACCTGGAGGACAATATGTTGAGTGAAGAAAGCCAGACACAAAAGGACAAATATTGCATGACTTCGCAATTATGAACTAAATATAATGAGCAAATTCATGGAGTTAATAGCTAGAATATAGGATTGTGGTTAATAGTACAAATACAAGAATGTTCTTCTATGAACTAGAACAAATGTACATCACTATTACAAGGTGGTAAGAATAGGGTGATGCATGGGAAAATACAATTAATGTAACGTATGGACTATAGTTAACAGCAATATTGTAATATTCTTGCATCAATGTCAAAGGAGGTATTATATCAATACTAAGTTTCAGTAATAGGGGGGCATAGGATTTTTTCTTTAGGACTAAAGAAAACGTTCAAAAATTTACTGAGATGATGATTGCACAACTCTGTGATGAAAGTGAGAACCACTGAGTGTACACTTTGGGTAGATTGTAAAAGGCATGGGACTGTGTAACACAGTGAATCATGTGGTGGAAGACGGACTGTGGTTAACAGTACAAATATGAGAGTGTTCTCTCATGAACTATAACAAATGTACAATATTAATACATGGTGTTAATAACAGGGAGCATATGGAAAAAATACCCAATGTATGCCATGGACCACAGTTAGTGGTAATAGTCAGATCATGTTCTTTCATAATCTGTAACAAATGTTCCACAACAATGTAAGGTGTTAGTGGAGGGGTGATGTATGGGAATTCTGCACATTATGCATGATTGTTTTGTAAGCTCACAACTTCTCTAATAAAAAAATATATATTAAAAAAACTGAGTGTAAATGAAATAAATTCAATATAAACAAAATCTTTAAAATAATTTGTGACATATCTAGATAATTGCATTTGTGTTAATATAAACAGTATATTTACTTATACAACAAAATGTCACCAAATAGCAATACTTAGAAGAAAATCTGCCCATAAAAGTTATTAAATATTTATTTTTCAAATTATGATTTTAGGGAGCAGATGTGGCTCAAATGGTTGAGTGCCTGCCTCCCACATGGGAAGGCCCGGGTTTGGTTCCCGTTGCCTCCTGAAAAACAAAACAAACCAGCAAAACAAACAAAAGGGCCAATTTGGGGAAACTTATGTGGCTCAGTGGTTGAGCATGGCCTCTGGTACCTCAAAAAATATATATGATTTAAAAAATCTCGAATGTTAAGAGCATTTAGGAAATATTCTGTCCATTAAGGCTCACTGACACACATAAAAATATAAAGATCCTCTCAAAAGTAAAGGTAACTTGGAAGCAGATGTGGCTTAAGCAGTTGAGCACCTGCTTCCCACATAGGAGATCCAGGGTTTGGTCCCCCATGCCTCCTAAAAACAAAAAACAACAAGCAAACAAATGAAGAAACCAACTCAGGGGAGCCGATGTGGCTCAGTGGTTGAGCACCAACCTCCCATATAAGAGGTGCTGGGTTCAATCCCTGGCCCCAGTACCTAAAAAAAAAAGGTAATTTAATTTGTTTGGTTGAGGAAAGTTTCTTTTAAAAAAAGACACACACATACACACACAAGACATATCCCAACTTATAATCACATAGTTTTAAAATTAAGAAGTGCAAACAAAATTACTTATTACAAACATGAATATCTAAAATACAGTGTATTTAAATTCCACCTTATGGTTGGTTTTAAGAATGGGTGTGAAGGTAGAGTTGGATAAACAGGAAAAGTAAATAAAAGAAAGTTAAAGAGACAGACAAACCTGGAGGGAAAAGTAACAATTGATAAAGGAGGGGAGAAAGAAAGGAGAAATAGAGAAAAGATATATGTATATAAAGAGACAGAAAAATAGGCAGTGAGAGAAGGGATGAGAAAGGTAAAGCAAAAGAATAAGATCAAAAGAGAGAAACACTGGCAGTGACTAAGTAATTGCTTCTACTCATTCCTTCTAGTTCACTTGAGCTGTGGATTTTAAAGTATGTTTTCTTCTCCCCACTGTCCTTTGAAATATTAAGTAGCTGTTTACCCACTGCCCAGAGCCCTTTAATTTCTCTTTGTTCTTCAATCTGTTTCCAGTATGCTGATAGTCAAATCAACCCACCAAAGTATGGGGCCAAACAGAGTCAAGCTAATGGCCAGGCACAGTCCACAGATCAGAGATCACTCAGCATCTTAGGGCTAACAAAGTAGAGATAAGTCCCAGTACTTTGGGACCTAATATGATTTATAATCACTAGGGGACTTCCTCAAATGCAAATTTTGCTGCAAAAGAGATTGAAAACCATTTCTTTCCCAAGTATTTAAACATATCCCCTGGGATTTTATTTATATTACTCATTTATTTGCTTTTCTAACACAAAATTCTTAGGTTAATTTCTGGCCTATCCCATCTACATATAAGGGTTGGAATTAATGTGTTTTTTGATGTTGCTTTACAGTCAGGCCGTTCCAGCCTATCAGACTCTTTGATAATGCCTTCTCATTATACATACTCATTTCTATAACTGTTTTCTTACTACTGGTTGATGGATCTGTTACCTTTGTGGAAACTTCCCTGAGCTAAGTTCATTACCAAGCTGTGGTGTCCCTTATACTATAAATTCCAACCACCATCACCATTACTACCACCTGCCCCACCCAATACTAGTCTATTTCCAGGACCACCTCCTCTCATGGTTTCAAAGCAGAAGTATTATGACAGATTGACTTGGGGGAGAAAAAAACACTAAGGAAGTAGAAATTTTTTGAATTCCAAGGAAGTAGTCACATCCTGTAATAAAACTGAAAAATAATCACCATTGTCTACATTCAGACCAATACCACAAACTAAAATGGGGGGAGGCACATTAGTTTAAATAACAACTTACTGACATAGTCCATCCTTTCTTGTCATGGACTGTTTGTATCATTTCTGCATCAAAGTCATGAAGTCTTCGCATGCTGGGCCTTTCAAGGGAACATTAGAACTTGTGTTCAGTGCAAAAATTAGCTTAACTCAGCGGACTCCAGGGTTGCCTGCTGCCGTACAAAGATAGAGATACCGTAGAGGCTGAGAGAGAGGCTGGGGGCTGGAATCAGCAAAGCACCCCAAAGCTGAAACAATGAGTCCCAGAGGAGAGGGGAGAGATGAGCCATGTGCCTGATTGCCCACTGCTGAGCTCGGGGAGAAAGTGAGCCTGGAGAGGAAGGCAGGGACTGGCTGGCCGCCACTGTGCTTTGCCATGTGGAATGAGTCCAGGACTGCCAGGAGCCGACCCTTGGTGAGACAGCATCTCTGATGATGTGTTGATTTGGACATTTTCATAGCCTTGGAACTGCAAGCTCTTACCCTAATAAATTCTCATTATAAAAGCCAACCCATTTCTGGTATTTTGTATTGGCAGCCTATGGCAAACTAAAACAGTATCCTTCCTGGGTCATACTTTGCACCTCACCTTTTGAGGCCCATTAGGACTTCAGTCTAGTTATAGGTCTGGAAGAAAAAGGGTTTCTGTGAGTAGGTCATGAGAGGAATTAGTAGTGTCTTGCAAACCAATGACCTCAGGGCATTCCATTACAGTTTCATCTGGTGAAACAAGGCTATTCTCTTCAGGTGGAGGCAGGATGGCTGATTCCTCAGGCCAGATCAGAGGTTGGGTGGCTGATTCCTCAGGGCAGACCATTACAGGTATATCTGGCAAGGAAAGCTCAGCAGAATCCCCACTGTCAATATTATCAGTCCATATGTCCCCATTCCAATTTTCAGGATCCCATTCCTTCCCCATCAATGCCCCACTTTACCAACAGACAGAATGCAAGGTTTGGAATTCAATTTACATTGTAATTCAGCCACTTACACAAAGAGGTTTTCTGCTTTTCAGAAATCTCAAGTCTGCAGCTATAAAAAATAAGAGCTTCTTTCAGGGAACACATAAAAACTTTCATGTCCTTCATCTGGAGTTTGAGCTGGGAATTTGAAGCCTTGAGTTCATCTTTTTCTTTTTAACAACTGTATCCTGCATATTCAGAGTCATTAGTGGCTTTTAATCTAATTAGATTAGAGAACCAATCCCCCAAACCTCAGAACAACTCAGAAATCCCATCCTTAAGATTCTGTTTCTCAAGAACCAATCCACTTCTGGTACCAAAATCTGTATTAGTCAGCATTCTCCAGGGAAAGAAACCTGAAAAGTATGTATGCAAGTAATTATTATGAGATTTATTATAGGAGTTGGCTCATGTGATCATGAGGATTGGCAAATCCAAATTTTGTAGAGTAGGTTGCAAGTTGGGAACTCCAATGAAGGTTTTGATGAATTCCCTAGGAGAAGCTGGCTGGCTGAGGAAGAGAAAGAAATTCTTCTTTCAGGCTGCCAAAATCACCAGTTCTCCCATGAAGACCTTCAACTGATTGGATGAGACTTTTCTCATTGCTGAAGGCAATCTCCTATGTTGATTACAGATGTAATCAGCCATAGAAGTAATCAACTGACTAATTATTTAAATTCATGAAATGTTCTCATGGTAACAATCAGGTCAGTGCTTGTTTGGCCAAACAACTGGACACCATAACCTAGCCAAGTTGACACATGAATTTAACCATCACTGACATCTACCTTAAATATCAATATGGAAAAAAAATTAAAAAATTTAAAAAATTTAAAAAATAAAAAAAAATACCAATTTGGAATCAACTATAATCTTCAATCTACTTTGTGGTCTTCTCTTGGGACTTTTATATTATTCTTGTGAACAATTTTATATTTCAAATGCAGGATTTTAAGGAGGATTTAACTTTTTAACTTGCTATGTATATTCAATAAGCTCTTGAAAAGCTGAGTGCACTTACTGGAATTCTGCTTCTTTCTTGCCCTCCCTTCTTTCTTTCTTGAGATGTAAGATTGGGCAATGTACAGAAGAAAATACAGACAGTATACTGATTGGGCATAGTCTTTGGAGCCAGAAAGACCCGGGTTCAAATGTTGCTTCAACTATTTAATAGACTTGTGATCTTGGTCTAGTTATTCAACCTTCAGAATTTGATTCCTGGAAGTGGCAACATCCCTTTATCTTATAGAGTATTGGAAAGATATCGAAAGAGAGGTTGAAAGTCTTGTGCCCAGTGACTGAAAAAGTATACAAGTAAAATTTACATGTTCCAAGTTCTTGTGGGGTCTGGGAGTTGGATACTGATTCACAGAAACTATTATTTCCTGAATTTCCTTGATAATACGAATTTCTTATGGTATTGGATAAAAACACCAATTCCCTACTCTCACTCCAGACCTGCTGAGTCAGAAACTCCAAGGCTTGGAACCTAAGAAACTATATTTTTTAACAAACACTCTTGTGATCCAAACCACCAGAAAAGTTGTGGAAACACTGATATAGACTATAAATGTGTGTTATATTTTATAATTACAAGCAAAATTCAAAATAAAAAACATTGTTTTGATAATTTAATTTTTCAGTGATGCTCCTAGTTAATTTACCCTGCTGAGTATTTTAACTGAAATTTACACCAAATTTTTAAACTTTCCTCCATCTGTTTTTTTCTCTGTAGGCACCAGAAAACAAACTTCATTCTCACTAGTGAATAAAAATAATACTTTTGGCTTTGATTGATTTAGTAACAGTGGAATAAGAACCAAGATATTGTAAAGCACTTTGGTAATGTATAGCACTACGTAAATGTTTACTATAATAATTATTAAATGTAACAGTTATAATAATGGTCTATACCTACAAGACTTGACTCATGAGGTAATCAGCTGGCTGCATTTTAATATGCTTTTGGCAAATTTCTCTAAGTGTCATAGAGTCAGAGCTTGAAATATTACGTGTAAAAAAAAGCCCCCAAAGTCCTTTTTTCTATAATCCGAATTGTTTTCCTTTCTTTTTTCTTTCAGATGGGCCTCTAGCAAAATGCATATTTTAATTTGTTTTACAATGTATTTAGATATCTTTGTATTTTTAAGTGTTTGGCATCAGATATACATTTTATATTTCATTCAGAGATGACACTGTGGATGGTGATTATTCTCTCCATGTGTTGTCTGTGGCAGAGAAAATGAGGAGGAGAGGGTGGGAAAGAGATAGATAAATGATCAATGAAACACCAGCAGCTCTTTCAAAATGAATGACTATTCAATAAGGAACATTTAGTGAGCTCCTACTAGGAGCCTACCATCATTTTAAGGGCCTAAGCATAGCTACTGACTACAGCATTGGTTCACTGTTTTCAGTTTTGCTTCGAAGCCCTCTTATCAGCTAGAAGCATGGCAATTGTTAGTGCCTGATACACATTTTTCTGTAAAAAAGAGTCAGGCTGTTCTTGGTTGCCCTGGGCCACAGCTACCACACAGTGATTGATGCCCTATTTCAGAACTGCCTATCAGTCTTTTATTTTATGCTTATGCCTATCTCATGCCAATGCAACACAAAAGAGCTACTTATCTATCTTGCTCTCATCCACTGGAGTTGTTTTGGGATGAAAATGGTTAAATGCTTTAGGGCTGTTAAACCAGACATATCTTTCGAATCTAGATTCCACCATCATGTATTTATTTATAAGTTGCTTTTACATTATTCTTTAGTTGTTCCCTATTAAAAAGTATTTTTGGGGAGCAGATGTGGCTCAAGCAATTGGGAGCCCACCTCCCACGTGGGAGGTCCTGGGTTTGGTTCCTGGTGCCTCCTAAAGAAGACCAGCAGACATTGCAACCAGCAGACGCCACAACCGCCACAACAAGCAGATGCTGCAACGAGCAGATGCCACAAGGAGCAGATACCGCAACTGCCGCAACAAGCAGATGCCACAACAAGCAGATGCCACAATGAGAAGATACCGCAACCAGCAGACGCCACAACCAGCAGAAGCCGCAACCAGCAGACACCATAACCAGCAACTGCCACAGATGCCGCAACAAGCAGACGCTGCAACCAGCAACCACCACAGATGCCGTAATGAGCAGACGCTGCAACGAGCAGGCATTGCAACCAGCAACCACCGCAACCAGCAGATGCTGCAACCAGCAGGGAGCGGAAGTGGCTCAAGCTGTTGGGCACTCGCCTCCCATATGGGAGGTCCCAGGTTCGGTTCCCAGTGCCTCCTAAAGAAGATAAGCAAACAACCAGGAGACAGATGAGGGAGCCATCTCGGGAGGGAGGGAGTTATTTTTGTCCTCTACCTTTTTGCTATAACCTAGTGCCTAGAATAAAACTATGTATATGGATGGCACTCAAATGCTGGTTGTAATGAATAAATAAATACTTTACTTCATAAACTGCACTGTAGGATCTTGTCAGTGACCATTTCTCTTTATTTGATATTCAGTAAGTGATGCTGATAAAAATTTCTATAACTTAAAAAAAGTTTGTATGTAGTGTTTTGGGATGGTCTGAAACTACCAACCATTTGAAGTATGAACATGGTCAGTAACAACGATCAATTACAGTCACAATAGGTTGGATTTGGGTCACCTTATTTTTTTTTTTCATTCCAGAAAACTTAGAAAACATAGAAAAGTATCTGTAAGAATTTGGAATAAAGCATTTCAGTTACTTTTACTTTTATTATGAATACATTCAACACAGTTGTTATGCATTTGTTTATATTTTCCATTATTTTTTCTTTCTATGTTAACATTTTAATGTGTAGTCTTCTAAACTTACTTTTATGAGCAGATACATTTTTTTTCCACAAAAGATGCACATATACTTATATTCAGTTGTAATTGACTTTATAAACATAAGATTGCTTTTTATAATGGCCATTTTTTGTTACATGGATAGCTGATGAAAATGAGAGGTGGAGGTGAGAGATAGTGTCTAGAGGAATATAACATCTGATCATGACCTTGGAATTATTCCTCAGTCTCATAAGTAAGATATTTGTACTTTCCACTTTGATTTAAATCTATGCTAAAGTCTAGATCACATCCTTTATGTTAGTGTTTCTCAGACTTTAGAATATGTTAGAATCATCTGAGACACTTGTTAAAAATGTAGAAAATCCTCAGCCTACCCTTCAGAGATTCTGATTTTTTAAAAACGATTTATTTATTTTCCCCCCTCCTTCCTTCTGTTTTGTGCTCACTGTCTGCTCTCTGTGTGTTCTTCTGTGTCTGCTTGTCTTCTCTTTAGGTGGCACCGGGAACCGATCCTGGGATCTTCCTGAGTGGGAGAGAGGCGTTCAATCTTTTGCACCACCTCAGGTCCCTGGTCTGCTGCGTCTCTTATTGTCTCTCCTCTGTGTCTCCTTTTGTTGCATCATCTTGCTGCACCAGCTCTCTTGCATGGGCCAGCACTCCACACGGGCCAGCACTCTGCATGGGTCAGCTCTCCGCTCAGGCCAGCTCGCCATGCAGGCCAGCTTGCTTTTCACCAGGAGGCCCCAGGAATCGAACCCTGGACCTCCTATATGGTAGACGGGAGCCCAATCGCTTGAACCACATCCACTTGCCCAGAAATTCTGATTTAATAGGTAGCAGGCTCTTGCCAGTTTTAACTAACAAGCATTTAACTCCACTTCCCAACTGCATTCCAAACACCTTGTGGAGGAACCTTTATTTACATACAGTCTTATAAAAAAGTCACTTGGGTCTGCCTCAGGCCTTAGGCTCCATTATTTGGAAGCTCTTTCTGAGGGCTTTTAATCTAGAGCAAGGATGCAATGACAAGGTGAGAACCAGGGACAACGACAGTGTCAGCATGCATACCACATTGGTCCTGTTGTGTGGTTTTTGCCATGGGTTCCTCTAAAGCTCCCTTGGTTCAAATCTCTGGTAAATTCTGTGAACCCCTGATAACATTCTAGCCAGTTCCTTCTTTGTTTAAGGTAGCCATGGTTGGTTTCTGTTGCTTGCAACCAGGAAGTATAACAAATATAGTAGATCTATAATAGCAGGGCCTAGGAACCTAAACTTTCCTACAAGTTCTCCAAGGGATTCTTTGCAGGTGGGTATTCAAACTACACCTTGAGAAACACTATTCTATGTCTTTAGTAGTCCACATAGCTCCTTGTATCATGGTATTCATGTAGAAGATGGGCAATAAATGCTTGCTGTATGAATGAATGGATAAATAGATGGATAGATAATGGATTTTTTATAAAGTAGTCTGACCTCAGGTCTACTGATACCATGCTTTCACCAAATAAATGAAGGGGTAATGATATTGCTCCTTAAAATGTTCCTGTTAGGTATATGTGTAGGCTTTATTTACTTCGTTGTAGTTGAAAACCACATTGCAATTTAGAAAGGACATAATAAGCAGAAAGTGATAGGAAAGAATTCATGTCAAAGTCTTGCCAGTAATGAAGAAATGAAATTTTACAGGTATAACCACAGGCTTTTGTTTGCTTTTGTTTTTTGTCTTTTTCTGGATGATGATACAGATCTTTGAATCTTTCTTCAGCATTTTATGTACCAAAGAAAAATAAACTTATGCAGACAGCTAATTAAACTCTCCTTTTCTTGCTTAAATAGATTGAAAAGTATGCCAGCAGCTAATGGAATTTTTCATGACTTTGAACTTAATGGCGATTTTAAAAGTTTTAAAGTTTCATGAGCAAAGGTCATGCATGATAACTTTTCTTTGTAGACTTTTCTATTAGTGATTTCCTTAGTGTCCTAAGAAGTCCTTTTAAGCATGGTGTAGCCGTTGGCCAATTTAATGTAATTATGAATTCCAAAAATATAATTGGATCATGCTTGTAAACTGATCTGTTAATCTGGGCATGATTAAGTTATGATTAGGGCGCTGACTGGGCCACGTCAGTAGGGCGTTGAGCCTCACCCTTGGTGGGTGGGGGAAGAAAATACAAAAGGCATCACAAAGAACAGAGTTGCAGCAGGTTTTTGAGAAGCAGTTTTGATATTGGAGAGAAGGCCCCAGGAGAAGAGAAGTGAGCCGTTCGCCTGATCGTCTACAGCTGACCTTGTGGAGGAAACAGGAGCTAAGCCTGGAGAGAAACGCAGCCCTGGGAAGAGAGGAACCCAAGAAGCCTGAACCCTGGCAAACGTAGGCAGCTGTCTTGCTCCAACACGTGGCAATGGACTTTGGTGAGAGAAGAAACTAAATGCTTTATGGCCTGGTATGTGTGGACTTCTACCCCAAATAAATACCCTTTATAAAGACCAACCCATTTTTGGTATTTCACATTAGCACCCCTTTGCCTGACTAAAACAGAATTTGGTACCGAGGAGTGGGGAAGTGCTTTTGTAATTACCAAAATGTTGGAACGGTTTTATAAATGAGTAAGGGGTATTTTTTGGAGGAATTGTGAAATGCTTGATGGAAAAGGCCTAGATCACTTTGAAGAAACTGTTGATAGTAATATGGATGCTAAAGAGACTTTCTATGATGTCTTAGAAGTAAATGAAACTATTATTGGAAACTGGAGGAGAGGCGATCCATGTTTTAAAGTTGCAGAGAACTTAGCAAAATTAACTCCTGGTGTTATATGGAAGACAGAATTTGAAAATGGCGAACCAGAGCATTTAGCTGAAGAACTTTCCAAGGTAAACTCAGAATGTGGCTTGGCTTCTCCTTGCAGCTTATAGCAAAATACTAGATGAGCGAAATACACTAAGGACTGAACTTTTGGGCACAAAGAAAACAGAAACTGATTCTGGAACTTCCAAGTTTCTGGAAATCAAATTCCCAGATGAAAATGCCCTAATTGAAGACTTTACTAAACTTGGAACTTGTAAATCAGAATTGAAGATGCAGTTATCTCGGAAAGACTTGTGGAAAGTCTTACTGTCTGATGGCTTGGACCCCTGCTTCCTGCATGCTAAACCAACAAAGTTTTTGAGAGAACTGTATGAACAAAACCACTGTCAGCTTGGACAAAAGAGGACATGGAAAGGAGAGATTGAAGGAGAAACAGCTTTAAGAAGAAAACCGTGGAAGCAGAGATCTGGAATTAAGACATCTACTTGGGCCAAGAGAGGAGCCCCTCCCATATGTACAGAGAGGGTGAGTTTTCCCCAGCAGTTGAAGAGGGTGGATGTCCCCACCCGATGTTCTGGGAGAGTCTTGCCACCCCAGGTTGCAGGGAGGGTGGAGCACATTCCTCAAAGATTAGGGCGGTTAAGGTCAACACCCCATAGGTCTGAGAGGGGTGTACCTGTCCCCCACGGATTAGAGAAGGCCAGGTGGTCAACCCATTGCTCTGAGAGGGTTGAACCTGTATGCCAAAGGTTAGGGGGAATGTTGTCTTCACCTCACTGTACTAGGGGGGCTAAGACTCTAACCCGAAGGTTGGGTAAGGTGTGGCAATCACCCCAACACTCTTGAAGGGTGAGGTCTGGAGCTTGTTCGACACCCAGATGCTTATGAGGGTGGAACCAAGAAAATAGCCGTTGGGCAAGCCTGTGGAAAGGGTGGGTTCCCATGTGGCCCCAAGGAGAAGAAACCATCATCTTAAGAATTACTCTCAGATTTTGAAATCGAATGGAGGATGCCCTACAGTTTTACTGAACTGTAAAGGATCCATGACTCATGTTTAACATACCAATTTCTCCTTATGATAATGAAAATGTTTATCCTTTGTCTTTCCATTTGTGTATTGGAAGCAGTTAAATGGTTTTGTAAGTTTCAGAGGTCTATATCAGACGGGACTTTGCCTCAAGATGAACTGTATTTCTTTAAAATGATTATGATATGATTTTGTAGTTGAATTGTTACTGATTTAAGGTTTTTTGAATATTGTAATGTATTTTTGGAATTCAGAGGGTGGAGTGCAGCTGTTGGCCAATTTAATGTAATTATGAATTCCAAAAATATAATTGGATCATGCTTGTAAACTGATCTGTTAATCTGGGCATGATTAAGTTATGATTAGGGCATTGACTGGGCCATGTCAGTAGGGCGTTGAGCCCCACCCCTTGGTGGGTGGGGGAAGAAAATATAAAAGGCATTACAAAGAACAGAGTTGCAGCAGGTTTTTGAGAAGCAGTTTTGATATTGGAGAGAAGGCCCCAGGAGAAGAGAAGTGAGCTGTTCGCCTGATCGTCTACAGCTGACCTTGTGGAGGAAACAGGAGCTAAGCCTGGAGAGAAACGCAGCCCTGGGAAGAGAGGAACCCAAGAAGCCTGAACCCTGGCAAACGTAGGCAGCTGTCTTGCTCCAACACGTGGCAATGGACTTTGGTGAGAGAAGAAACTTAACGCTTTATGACCTGGTATGTGTGGACTTCTACCCCAAATAAATACCCTTTATAAAGACCAACCCATTTTTGGTATTTCACATTAGCACCCCTTTGGCTGACTAAAACACATGGGTAAAAAAAAATTTTTTTTTTTATTTTAAAAACAATTTATTGAAGTATACCATTCATACATGAACATACATAAGCAATAAGTGTATAGTAAAAGTTTTAAACTTACAAAACAAACATCCATAACATCATACAGGGCTCCTATACATCACCCCACCACAAACACCTTGCATTGTTGTGAAACATTTGTAACAAATTATGAAAGAGCATTGTCAAAATATTACTACTAACTATAGCCCATATCTTACATTTGGTGTATTTTTCTCCCAACTCACCCTATTATTTTTTTGTTCATAAACCATATAATTTATCTAAAGTGTACAATCAATGGCATTGGATATAATCACCACGTTTGTGCATTCATCACTTCAATCAATATTAGATATTGATATTAGATATCAATGTTACTCCAAAAAATTAAAACCAACAAAAAACACACCATCATATCCATATGTTAGTCCTACTAATTAAAAATCTTATGACTTGCTTTCACCATTTCTATTCATTCCTAAACATTTACAAACAACCTTTTTACCAATCTTTGTAAGAATTTTTTTTCATGTAAGAATAGAGACCCCTTTACTACTCATAGGCCTTCAAAAAATGTGGATAAGTACCTGTGAACCTCAAAGCTCTATGTTTAATATATCTCTGGATAGGTTTGGTCATGACCCCTCCCTACTAATCATTCAAGCTTTTTAATTTGAGAGGCAGAGTGAGGTGGTGCGACAGTCCCTGGCTTAAGACCTTGGACACAGAGTTTGAGTCCTGGTTTTGCAACCACCTAATTGCAATTGTTGATTTATTTGTCTGTCTTCTTCCGCTATTTGGACAGAGATGCTATTTTATTTGCCTTCCTATTCCTCCCACCCAGCACATAATTAGTACTCAATTTATGTTTACATAATGAAACCTGAATGAATCTATAACTTTGAGCAGCTCACAGTCTTTCTCGACTTCAGATTTGTCATTTGTAAAATAGACTGGTTATTCTCAAACATCACTTACCACTCTGACATTCTATGATTTTACGAACTGTGTATCCTGAAGTCAGTTTCCCTAAGCAATCTCTCTTCTTTGGGCCATTGAGAAACGGACTGGCTTGCTTGCTTTGTTATAAGTGGTTTTCTCATCTCTGAGTCATTCTTACGGAAAACGCTTTCAAAGAGCCTGCAGCACTGCTGTATATTTAGTGGAGAACAACTTGGACAGTTGCCCATTCAATATTTACTTTTATAGTTTTAGGCAGAGTTCTCTGCTCCATGAGGGCTGCTGAGATATTTCACGTAGCTTCTTAAAGACATCCTCCATCTCAAGGAATTTGGCCCTTATTCTGGTTAGATTGACTTGGCTATATTTCAACAAATGTGTTGGCTGGCTAACAAGAGTTCATGATGACACCAGTGATGGACTATCTGGTATTTAAAGACATTGAGGAGGCCAGGGCATCTGTTCATCCATAACATACTACAGCTTTTCTTTACTCCTTCATAGTAGAGAGATTTTTGCTTGAAGAATTGCAGAAACTTAAAGGTCAGGTTCATAACATCAACATTGCAGAAGGTTAGAGTGGAAGAGTCTGAGATTTGAGGCTAGGGGCTCAGTGGCTGCCTGAGTGGGGTATAGTGGGGGAGAAGTCCAATGAGGTACGACTTCTCACTCCAGCTATAACCATCTCAACCAAGAAAAAATCCGATTTCATCCATTTTATGTGTAGATCTGAATAATTTTTTTTTTTTTTGCTGCTAAATAAAATTTGACCTATCAATCAAATACAACTTCTCATGGATAAAGCGGCTCAAGAGTAATTTGCTCGAAGGAGGCCTTTGAAAGATCTTCCAGACTGACTCCTTATTTTTAAAAAAGATTTTCAGGAAAAGAAATTGCACAAGCAGATCTCAAGGTATAGATGGAAAACCCTGCAGTAATAGAATAATACTTAACTTTTAGAACTTGCAAACCACGAACATATAGATATCATTTGATGTTCAACAACAGACCTGCGAGGCAAGCAGTGCAGGTATTATTAAACCCAATTTACAGATGAGGAAACTGACCTTGGGCAAGGTCAAGCAGCATGTGCAAGACCGTAAGTATTAGAGCCTGGACTAGAACTCTAGTCTTCTGACCTTGGACCCAATGTGTTTTTTTTTTGTATTACAACACACTGCAGACTAAAGGCTCATGACAAATAAATGTGTTGACATATCTTAGAGACAAGAGTCTGTAACGGGTAGAGCAGTCACACACATTCTAGCACCTGAGGATGCGATTTGGCAATTATGTACATTTCCTTAAAGTCATCCTATGTTGCCATTGCTCATAGTTCTGAATCATGCATATTGTTCTCATTGGGGGAACATTTGAGCATACTCTTTCATGTGCTATTTTAGCAACATCAGTTTGCTAATTATGAAGACAGAATTATCTTATTAGATCATAAGGAAACCTGCCTTTGTGGTTTTGTCAGGCTTTTGCTCCTGCTGGTTAAAAATCTTTGGTATTCCTTATAAGAATTTATTTACCCGAAACGTTTAGTGTGCACATAGATAATTTTTCTTCTGTGTTAAAAGCTAATTTTCATTTTCTTTTCTCCTTCCATCCTCTACTCTTATCTATCTGATAATTATTCTTTACTGAATGATTCCAAACTTAAAAATAAATTAAATTATAACCTTACAACCTAAGACTCAATAAATAATAACGAATTGAAACATGTTAGAGGTTAAATTATGAAAATGAGGAAACATTTGAAAAGAAAAACTAGGCTTCCTGGGGCACAGCTGTGTGATACTTTTCAAGGTACTATATAAACCAGTTTGAAGTTTGAGGTTAAAAGTCACATTTGGCTAGTTTTGCTTTTCTAGGTGCTCTAAGAAAAGGTTCTAGTTCCCTTAATGGTAAGAAATTAATGAACCGTGTTAAGTGCAGGGAAGTCATTTAAACTAATTTCACAGGACAAAACCCAAAATATTTAATTAGGCCATCTTGGGAGAATATAAGCATATTATCTGAGAAACTGCTACTGTGTTCATTAGCTAGGGCAGAGCAGTTGACAAGTTCCCTCTCTTTGAAGAAGCAGTCTAGGTATTTTTGGCTTCAATGGGCCACGTAGAAATAGGATAATCTTTGCAGTAGGGAGTAGAAAAGAAGATAAGGTCAGATCCTCCTTTTTACTTTGAGAGAGAACAATATATGAGGACTGTGGTAAATTGCATTATGTACCCCAATTTAGGCATGTTCTTAATCTGCATTTCTGCGGGCACGAACCCATTGTCAATAGAACCTCTTGAAGATGTTATTTTTGGTAATGGTGTAGTCCAAGTGAATGAGGGTGGGTCCTAATCTGGATTACTGGAGACTCTATAAAAGCAATTTTTTAAAAAGGATTTATTTATTTACTTTTTTTTAATCCATTTTTAACCTCCCCTACCCCTTTCTGCTGTTTTTGTGTCCATTTGCTGGGCAATTCTCTGTGCCTGTTTCCTGCCCTCTCTTCTCCTTCTCCTGTCTTCACCGGGATTCGGTCCTGGGAACCTCCAATGTGGGAGAGAGGCATCCTACCACCTGCACCACCTTAGTTCCTAGTTTTTTGACATGTCTCTTCTTGGCTCTTCCTTGTGTCACTCCTCTGTTACGTCATCATCTTGCTGCGTGGCTCGGCAGGGCCTGGCGGTGCACCCGCTCACAGGGCCTAATGGCCCATGCTCCTTCTATATTTTTCTTTATTTTACCAGAAGGTCCCGGGGATTGAACCCAGGTCCCTCCATATGGGACATGGACACCCAACCATTTGAGCCACATCCACTCCCTATAAAAGCAATTTAAAGAAGGCCACAAGGAGAAGCCAGAAGTCAACAAAAACCTGTAAAAGAAAAGAGAGGACATCACCATGTGATGGGAAAGCCTTCAGGGAGAAAGCAAGCTTGCCTTTACCTATTCACCTAGCTTCAAAGCTGTGAGCCAGGAAATTCCCATTGTTTAAGTCACCCATTTTGTGATATTTGTTAGAGCAGTGTAGCAAACCAAGACTAGGACTCCAAGAGATCCTTCTCTGTCTTGGTTTGAGGTACAGCTGTAAAAGACAGAAATTTACCAATAACAATGGCTTAAGCAAGACATACATTCATTTCACTCTTACATAAAAGAGGTCTGGACGTTAGCAGTGCTAGTTGGTGTGGCATCTCTGTAATCATCAAGGATGCTGACTCTTTCTACCTAATTGTTCTGCCACCCTCAGAATAAAGCTTCTACCTAATGGCCCAGTATGACTGCTTGAGTTCCAGACATCATATTTTATTTCCAGCCCAAATGAAGGATACAGAGATGAAGAAGTTTGCATGGTCTCCCTTTAAGGGGACCTCCAGGAAATCTCTAGACAATGCTGCTAACATTCCATTGGTCAGACTTTAGGCACAAGGATATTCCTAACTGCAACAGGAAGTTTTCTGTTGTCATTTTGTTTTGTTCTGTTTTCTGAGGGGCCATAAACCCAGTTAAAATCAAGTTCCTATCAGGAGGGAAGGGTGGCAGATTGGCTATTGGGAGATGTGTCTGATACAATCCTTCTTCTTTTTCTACCACCATTTCAGTTAGCAGTTGGCATCAACTTGGGCTTACGTTGCATGAGTTTGCTTGAAGTTCCTTTTGTTTCCACAATCTGGATTCAAGAGTAAATAAATAACTTGTTTCTGGGCTAGTGGAAGAGAGGTAAACTTGAAGGGGTTAATTCCCCCCCCCACACACACACATACAACTTACTGGGAAATGCCTCTTTAGATGGTGTTCAGTTCTAGATGCAGATAGCTCCTTATGAAACTCTTGAAGAAGTGAAACTCTCAGAATAAAACTCCATGGCATCACCACTATATCCATAAATATACAAACTTAAATTTAAATGTTATTGAAAATGGTAGATGGGCCAAATAACCATTTTCCAAGCTCTTATGAGCCTTTGTGTACGTGAGATTTTTCCAAGAAAAAATTCACCCCAGGTAGTTGAATTCTAAACAAGCAAAGCATCTTCCAACATCCTGCAATTTTTCTTCTAGCAAGGATCATGGGACTAATAGTTGGAGCCAGAAGGAATTTGAAAAAGCCCAGTGCTCATTTCAAAAAAAAGTTTCATGGAAGAGTAGAGGTCCATATGCCATGGTTAAAATTACCAAAGCAAGAGCTAAGAGATACAGATATATCTAAACTTAAAAAATTAGTATTTATCATTTAAAAATTGTTAAGATGAAGGTAGAGGTAGTACTTTTAATGAATCTGTGTTGGACGGTCAATTCACAAAATATTATTCTTGCTAATTTCCCTACCATGTTGTTGGCTCCGGATTCAACAAACATTTATTGATTCAACAAACATTTATTGAGCATCTACCATGTTCCAAGCATTGTGCTAAAAGCTGAAAAACAAAAATAAACCAGCTCTGCCCTCAAAGAGCTCAAGGTGTGGTGATTACAAATCACATAAATTTTCATCCTTACGAATAGCAATATCATTGTCCTCTGTGATAAGAGATTAAGAGACAGAATAGGAAGTGGGTGTGGCTCAATCGATAGAGCTCCCGTCTACCATATGGGAGGCCCCCGGTTCGCTTCCCGGTGCCTCCTTGTGAGGGCAGGCCAGCCCGCGCGGTGCAGTGGGCTGATGCAGCAAGACCTCACAGCAAGGGGGAGATAAGCAGACACAGAAAAAACACACAGCAAATGGACACAGCAAACACAGGCAGCAAGGGGGGGATAAATAAATAAATAAATAAATAAATCTTTTTTTAAAAAAAGAGACAGAATAGGTCTACCAAGCACAAAAGGACTCAGACAACATCAGTTTGAAGCTCTGTCTCGTCACTACCTGTGCCCTTGATCAGATTACTTTCTTATTTCACTTTCTTCCTTTGAGAATTGGGAATAATGCCTCCCTTCTGGGGCCACTCTGAGGATTAAATAAGTAAATGCTGCACTTGGCACATAGAAGGCACTCGAGAACTGGCTGTAATTATTATAATTATTGTGCTATTTCCAAGAGTGGATTGGCTAGACACAAGGCTTTGAAAGGTACATATAAAATAATAATAATAATATCAATGCATACCTAGTGCTTACTATGATCCATGCACTATTCTCAGCACTTTACTCAGTGAGACAAGTGTGTTTAAGTAGCCATAGCCATCCTTTGAAGGCAGATACCATTATTATCATCCCCATTTTCCAGATAAGGAAACTGAGACACCGAAAGGTTATGGAGACTATGTTTCCAGAGCCTGGTCTCTCAACTATTGCACTCTATCACTACAAATAATTTAATCATTTAATCCATGAATAATACTCAGGACTAGAAGGAACTGTTTGTCTTTCAGTGATTGAATTTAGGAGCACTAGTAACACCCTTTGATCCAGGCAGGGGGTACTGCCTTAGGTCCTGTGCTTCAGAAGGCCCCACATATCACAAATGCATGAAAATAAATTCATTAAGTAGCTCATGGCCACCTCTGACACTTGGTTTCTGGTGCTCAGCATTGGCACAGTGTGTCCCATAACCTTAAACACCCATTCTCCTGTTTAATGGCATTCAGGTCCCAATGAAATGCTTCTTTACATCTCCTCTCCTATACCCTTAAATGAAAAGGTGATTTCGTTTTAGATGCTAGAAGGTTTGTAAGTTATTCCCTTGCCAAATATGGAGATGGACACAGCAATTTGGGGCAGGTTTGAATAGCAGAAGAATCTTGGGTAAGAGAAAAGACTAACTTTACTGATCATTCTTTCAGATAGCGTGACTACAAGAGATTTTTGCACAATGCAGTATTCTTTACCCAGTGTGCCAACCATCCATTTACTTGCTTTCCTTCACATTATAGCTCGTGCTTCCAGAAGTATTCATAAATGAGTGTAGTATTTGCAATAACTGAACATGGTGGCTGCAGAACATTTTGCAATATAAAAATAATTCATATTTCTTTTAAATGTATTTATATGTAGGCTAGACATAACATGCATGAAGTGTGCTATCAATTCTTTTTTTTTTCTTTTAAACAAAATTCACATTTATTTATATCAATTCTTCACATCAGCCACTGGATGGGCATTGAAAATGAGAATTGAGAATAGCTTACTTTTTAATAAAATATGTAAATAGATGCAAATACAGTTTCAGAAAATTTTCCTTCAGTACTTTTGATTTAAAATTTTTATATTCAATAATTATAATTTATATTTTTCTTTTCAATTTTAAGAGAGATAATTTTGAATACTTTAGAAAATCATTTTTAAACAAAATATTTTAATTTTTCAATTTTTACATTTACTTTACATTTCTGATAGAAAATACATTCAAATTTTGAATACTTTGAATGTGATTATATTTTATTCAATGAATACAAGTTAAGGCCATAACGGCAATAGAAAATATGAAAATGAAATTCAGAAAAGAAAGAGCAAAAAAGAAAAAAGAAAGAAATTTTGTCAAGGTAGGAAGATAGGACTTACTTTTTTCTAAAACTTTTTGCATGATATATATAACTTTTAAATATTTATACTTATGTGGGTTTCTCTATGTAGTCTGGTACCAACTCCACAAATGTCAGGCAGAGCCAAAGCAAGCTCTTTTTGGCCTAACTGGTATTAGCTTATCTAAAATAATACAATTATATCAATAGCCTCACAAATAGAGACAGTCATAAATTAAGAAACTGAGAAAGCAAATTAATAGCAAAAAATTCAACACATTTCTGAAATATGAATAACTCAGAGGATTACACGATAGACTTAAAGAACTATGCAGTTTTCTTGGGGAAATAAGTCTATGTGGAAAATCTTCATACTATGTTTTGAAATAAAGAATAATTTCTAAGACAAAGTGATCTTCAAGGAGGAAAAGCACATCAAGTGGGTTTTTCTTGAAGAAGTGTTTCTATTAAGTTAATCAATAAATGCAGGGAAGTGGATGTGGCTCAGGAGACTGGGCTCCCGCCTACCACATAGGAGGTCACTGGTTCAAATCCCCATGTCTCCTGAAGAAGACAGTAAGCTGGCGCAACAAGCAGGCATGGCAAACTGACACAAGAAACACAAGAAGAAAAAGACATAATGAGAGACACAGCAAAGCAGGGAGCAGAGGTGGCTCAAACGATTAGGCACCTCCGTCCCACATCAGAGGTCCTGGGAGCCAGTGGCTCCTAAAGAAACAAGGAAAACAAACAGACACAACAAGGGGGTGGGGAGAAATAATTAAATAAAATAAATCTTTAAAAATAAAAAAAGAAAGAAATGCATAATGATGCCCATGTAATGTGCCCCAGCATTGTTAGACAATGTTGAGAGGAAGGTATCCCAAACAAATAAAAGACATGGTCCTGCCAGCAGGGAGTTTACAATCTAATTTAAGAGATAAGCAATATATACACTCAGAGCAATTAGAGAATAAGTTATTAAAAATAATTATGAACTGCGAGATCCAAACAAGTGTTATCAAGGGTCAAAGTAGAGAAAATTGGTGTGATCTTGAGTCATCATGCAGGGAGGGTTTCCTAGAAGGGCAATGGCGTGAGACTGATAATATAATCCTGGAATGGAGCTAAGAAGGGCCGTTTAGGTCCAGGGAATCATATGAGCTGTAAACTATGCTTGAACAAACAGAATGCCATCACTCTGTCCGCTTCTTCATCCATAGAAGCACTGTAAAGATTTCTAGTATTTATCTATTCCTACCTTTTATCAATGAGGGAATTGTGACTTACTGATATTTGTGTGCATGTGTCTATGTGTGTGTGTGTGTGTGTATGTGTATGAAGTTCCTCCACCTGACTTTGGCATTAACTGAGAAATAGACACAGGAGTCATAGCAGCTTTATTAGTGGTTAAAAAAAATAAGCTAAGTTGGAAGATATTTGGTTTTGATATGTGGGGCTGCATTTACCCCAAACTTGGATAGACTTATTCGTCTGGACATGGGTCCATCAGACACTCACAGGTCTCTCTAGACAGGTACAGGCCCCTTACCACACGGCAGAAGGCAGATCTCTGCAGGCAGGCAGATCCTACCAAGTGAAAAGCTAAGCACTTGGCTAGAACTAGAACAGGGCAAGTGAGGTGCATGCCTAGGGAGCAAAATTTAAGGAGACTCTCACTCTCAGGGTCATGCAAGTGCCTGTATCATGTTCTTGAACTTGAATGCCTCCTTGAATTTCACGCCCCAGGTTCACGCTTGCCTCACACTAGTCCAGGCCCTAGCCAGGCACATCTATTTCTTTTTCCTAAACTCACCAATCAGATAAATCCCTCCTCACCTAGGGAGAGTGAGTATGGGGACAAGGAGAGGTCAGAGGGACAAAAAGAGAGGTTATTCCGTGTGGAAAGCAGAGGCTGGGGGAAGGGCTTTCCCTCTACAAGAAGTCACAGAAGTGAAGTTCCTTGTCCAGGTCATAAAACCAGCAGAGGCTAGATCCCAGGCCTCCTGTTATTCTTAAAAAAAGATACAGCCTTAAGTAACTAAAGTCATTCACTAGAGTTCTCAATCAACCAGATCCTTTATTATTGTTATTATTATTATTATTATTTTCTTCATGACACTTTTAGGTGACTTGAGCAAATTAAGAAAAAAAAAAAAAAAAAATCTCCTCTTTGGTATAGTGAGTTGAGTGGTGGTTCTCCAAAAGATACGTCCATAACTGGTAGTTGGGAATGTGACCTTATTTGGAAAAGAGTTTTTACAGTTCCAATTAAGTTAAGAATCTTGATGTGAAGGAGCAGATGTGGCTCAAGCAGCTAAGTGCCTGCCTTCCATATGGGAGGTCCCGGATTCAGTTCCCAGTGCCTCCTAAAGGATAAACAAACTAACAATGAGAGAAAAAGAACGGGCAAACAGATGAGGGAGCCATCTCGGGGGGTGGGGGGGGCAAAAAATAAGTAAAATAATTTTTAAAAATTTTTTAAAAAACATTATTTGAAAAAAAAAGAATCTTGACATGAGATTCTCCTAGATTATCTGTTTGGGCCTAAGTCCAGTGAAAAATGTCTTTATGAGGGACACAGAGGAAAGACATGTGGAAAAGAGAAGATGGCCATGTGAAGATGGAGGAGGAGATTGAAATTGTGTATCAGCCACAAGCCAAGAAACACCTGGATCCACCAGTAGCTAGAAGAGGCAAGGAAGGATTCTTCCCATGAAACTTTGCAGGGAGCATGGTCCCACCAATATCTTGATTTCAGACTTGTGGCCTCCAGAACTGTGAGAGAATAAATTTCTGTTGTTTTAAGCCAGCAAGTTTGTAGTAATTTGTGGTTCTGGCTCAGGGACTCTCATGAGGTTGGAGTCAAGATGTTGGTTGGGGCTTCTGAAGGCTTGATTGGCGCTGGAGGCTCTGTTTCCAAGATGGCTTACTCACAAGGCTGGCAAGTTAGTGCAGGCTGTTGGCAGGAGGTCTGAGTTCTTTGCCACGTGGACCCTGCCATTGGACTGCATGAGTGTTCTCATGAAATGGTGACTGCCTTCTGCCAGAGTAAATGAGCCAAGAGAAAGCAAAGTGGGAGCTGCAATATCTTCTCTGACCTAGCCTCGGAAGCCACACACCATCATTCCCTTGATTGGCTGCACAGGTTGGTCCTCAGCATGGGAGGGGATTATACAAAGGAAAGAATTTCAGGAGGTGAGGATCATTGATCATTGAGTCCATCTTGGAGGCTGGCTAGAACAAGTCAGGTTCTTTCTTTTTTTTTTTTAAGATTTATTTATTTATTTATTCCCACTCCACCCCTTGTTTTTGTGCTCGCTGTCTGTTCTCTGTGTCCACTTGCTGTGTGTTCTTCTGTGCCTGCTTTCTTCTCTTTAGGCAACACCAGGAACCGATCCTGGGAACTTCCGGAGTGGGAGAGAGGTGCCCAATCTCTTGCGCCACCTCAGCTCCCCGATCTGCTGCATCTCTTATTGTCTCTCCTCTGTGTCTCTTTTTGTTGCATCATCTTGCTGCGCCAGCTCTCTGCACGGGCCAGCACTCTGCATGCACCAGCTCTCCGCGAAGGCCAGCTTGCTTTTCACCAGGAGGCCCTGAGAATCAAACCCTGGACCTCCTATATGGTAGACAGGAGCCCAATCGCTTGAGCCACATCTGCTTCCTCAGGGTATTTTGTAGTCAGAATATTTTCTACATCGTCACCTGAAACATCTGTATCTGGAGCCATAATGCTAAACAATATAAAATAGTCCTTGGAGTGACGAACTTGAGGTACTACAAGTTATTCAAATATTCGATTCAGTTTACTTTCATATTTTAGGAAGCCATATGAAATTTGCTATTTTTATGGGTAAAAAAATTATACAATATCAGCAATATCATGTTTCAACCTAGAACTTACAAAAGTAGGGCTGTGAACTAAGACACCTTAGATAAATTTGTAAGAAGGTTTAAATTTAAAAACACTTTTCTTTCAAACCATTAGTTAGCCAGAACTCTAATTGAACTAGGAAAAACTATTCTTCAAGCTGTCTGGTTATTTGAAATGTTATTACAGCTTTGATGTTCCCAGAAAGTTTTCAGTCCATGAGCAAAAAGGGCTATGACACAAGTTCTGAGAGGACAATGTAACAATGTGACTTTATAAGAGTAATTTAACAGCTCTGGGACCAATTTTCCTCATCTGTAAATGAAGGAATTGGTCTGGATGACATCTAGGCAGCTTTTCTGTGCTAAAAATATTTAACATCTTTATATGCTGTGTATGAGCCACTACCAGTTCCTTTCTTAAACCCACAGTAAGAAGAATTGCATATTTAATTGAGCTGTAGCATAATGTCTTCAACTAAATATGTTTATTAACATCTAGTATTAATAGTTAACCTCAAGGTCTCTAGTGTTTTTCAGTAGTCTGGAGAGTCTTCAATCTTGCTTTGTTCTCTCGAAAGCATAGACTGCCCTTCAGTAAATCAATTACTTTATTTGACTTGTTATATTTGACAACATTTTTTGGGTTCACATATTTTTGTGTGTGTGCCAAGTACTGCATTTTTTCATTTCCCACAGAATCAGGACAAACTGTACATCCCCTGCTGTGTCCAGGGCAGATCTGGCTAAATGTCAACTATGTTAATTAGCACAGAGAAAACAGCAGCCCGATTTTTATCTGATTAAAAATCCCCACAAACATTCTCCCGAAAACCAAAGCTATGTCAGTACAAAGTGATTTAATTATAATATAAAGTGTGGCAGACGTGTCCCTCCTACCTTCATTTTACTGTAGTGTGCAGAAATGCTGCTGTTTCCTGGAATCTTTCAGCATCAAAAATTTTAATCCTACTTTTGGAGATTTAGAATTTGGTGCTCAAAAGCTTTTATGGACCGTCAATGGGAATAAAATATCTCTGCTTCAAAGTGATATTTTTAAAAGACAGATTTGCTAAACAATCTATAGATCCTTGTTTAAAAGGTGATTTGAAATAATTTATTCAGCTTTAAAAAGTCTCCATCTTAAAAATTGCCCCAGGATGAGCAGATTATGTAATATAATTGCTTTAGTTAATTGGGGTGTGGGAGGTGTAGGTGTAAAAGAGTAAAAGGTAATGAACTTTGATAAATTTATATGAGCAATGACAAGGTACCAGGGAAACTTCATTTTATCAGGGAGTGACTATACATATCTCCAGTGCTTTTGCAAAATTGTTTGCTGCCTCTTCTCTTAAATGTTGGAATTCCCCCAGGGCTCTGCCTTTAACTTGCATCCAGGTTAACTTCATCCATTCCAGGATTTCATTAACCACTTGTACACTCATATTGTTCAGGTCTGCATCTTGAGCTTACTGAATGCCATATTAATATCCTTCAGCAGACAGGACAGTTCCATTTAGCTGTCTCATAAACACTTCAATATCAAACTGAATATATTATTTTCTCCCTGCCAGTTTCCCAAATTCCTCTCCCTCCAGTATTTACCTTTTCTTTTTTTTTAATAGATTTTTAAATTTATTTATTCCCCCCCTCACGCGCTCCTGCTCGCTGTGTGCTCTCTGTGTCTGCTTGTCTTCTCTTTAGGAGGCACCAGGAACAGATCCTGGGACCTATGATGTGGAAGAAAGGTGCTCAATCGCTTGAGCCACCTCGGCTCCCTAGTAGTATTCTCCTTTTCAATGAATAGCATCATGATACACCCAGTAAGCCAGGCCAGAAACCTAGGAATCAACCCAGACTCTGTGTTCACCCTTATCCATACCATGCCATCTCTTTAGCAAGTCCTATCTCTAGCCTTCCTTCCATCTGTAATGCCATTGTTCTCATGTCCTTACCATCTACTGTCCCCTTGGTCTGCCTTTGGGCTAAGGGTTATGAACAAGTACATCTATTTTTATGAGCTTTTTTTTCTCTAATCGTTGATCAGCCTACTATAAATCAAGCCTATTGTAGATCATAAAATGTAAAATTTAGCTGTCTAGAACTTTTCAAATATAAATTTCATAACAAGGCTTTAATTTAAAAAATAAAAACAATCCAAAGCATTACACAGGTAGAGGAATAAGGAAAGAGATAGGATAATGGTTTCTGGATCAGGAACATCTTTGAATAGATCAATTGAATTTCAGAAATAAAAGGGACCACAATGATCAGTCAGTTCTCTATGCCATTCTTGAACTTAGAATCTTTCCATGCTTTCCTTTTGCCTGCAAGACAATATCCAGGACCCTTAATGTGGCATACAAGTTCCTTCATGACTTGGATGAATGTTCCTTCCAAGTTCCCTTGTCCCCATTCCCCATTTACCCTATTGTTCAGGTCAAAATCCTAAGAGTCACCCCTATGTACTCTCTTTCCCTTGTCTCCAGATTCTACTCCCTACCAATTTAATCTACCACCAAATTCTGTTGATTCTACATTCAAAATAAATTCCACATCTGTTGTGGTGAATTGGAATTGTATGTACCTCAGAAAATCATGTTCTTAAAGCTAATCCGTTCCTGTGGGTGTAAACCTATTGCAAGTAGGACTTTTTTTTGGGGGGGGGAGTTACTGGGGGTTGTACATGTGAAGCATGAGCTTAACCAATGAGCTACACCCATTCCACTAACTAGGACCTTTTGATTAGGTTACTTCAGTTAAGATATGGCCCAGGGTGGGTCTTAATCCTCTTGCTGGAGTCCTTTATAAGAGAATGAAATTCACACAAAAAAGAGAGAAAGCCATGGAAGCAAGAAGCTGAAAGCAATGAGACCCAGAAGAGAAGGGAAAGACCAGGAGATGCTGCCATGTGCCTTGCCATGTAGCAGAGACTCAAGGATAGCTGGCAGCCAGTCTTTGGGAAGAAAGAATTTCCTTAATAATGCCTGGATTTGGACATTTTCACAGCCTCAAAACTGTAAGCTTGTAAGCTGATAAATTCCCACTGTTAAAAAGCCAATTTTATGATATTTGCTTTTGGCAGCTGAGCAGAATAAAACAGATTTTGGTACCAAAAGAGTGGGGTGCTGCTATCGTGAATAACAAAAATGTTCAAAAGGCTTTGTACCTGAGTAATGAGTAGAGACAGGAAAAAATTGTGAGATGCTTGATAGAAAAGGCCTAGCTTGCTTTGAAGAAACTGTTGGTAGAAATATGGATGCTAAAGGTACTTCTGATGAGGCCTTAAACAGAAATGACGAATGTATCATTGCAAATCAGAAGAAAGGTGATCCTTGTTTTAAAGTGGCAGAGAACTTGCGAAAATTGAGTAATGATGTTGGGTGGAAGGCAGAATTTGAAAGTGATGAGCTTGGATATTTAGCTGAGGAGATTTCCAAACTAAATGTGAAAAGTGTGGTCTAGCTTCTTCATATAACTTATAGTAAGATACAAGAGGAAAGGGATAAGCTGAGAACTAAACTCCTGGGCACAAATAAATCAGAAATTGAAGGTTTGGGAAATTCTGAGCTTCTGGAAAGCAAGTCCCCAGAGAATAGCATACCATGTGAGGATTTAACTGAACATGGAACCAGTCAGCATTTTCAGTGCATGTTAGGATTGGAAATATAGTTATCCAGAAAGGATTTGTGGAAAGCTCTTTTGTCTGATGGTTGGGAGCTCTTTGTACTAGGTGTGCAACCAATGAGGTTTTTTGTTTTTGTTTTTTTGTTTTTTGCAAGATCTGTATGAAAGGAACCACTAACAGCCTGGACTAAAAAGAACAGGAAAGGGACAGATTGAAGGAAAAATCACTTTGAGGGCAGGGCCATGGAAGCAGACATCTGGACTGAAGATGTTTCTGGAGCCAAGAGAGAGGACCCACCCATATGTGTGGAAATGGTGAGTATGTCTTGGCACTTGGAGTTGGCAGGCTTTCTGCCTTGTTTTTCAGGAAGTGTTACCACCTGTGGCAGTTTGGTATTGTTTATTAGATATTAGATTGTGCTTGTAAACTGGTCTGTTCCTCTGGGCATATTAGATTGTATTAGACCCAGAGGTTTCACTTTTACTTTATTAAATCAAGATTAGGGCTTTTATTTGACCATGTCATTAGGGCGACTCAGTTTGGGTCCCTGCCTACAGCTAGCCTACAGAAGTGGGCTATTAAATGGATGCTCAGTCAGAGAGAGGGAAGTAAACATACGGAGAAGGAGAACACAGAGTTGAGTTTTTGACGCTGGTGCCTCAGGGAGAGAGCCAAGCCATTCACCTGATAGTTTACAGCTGGCCTTGTGGAAAGAGCAGAGCAGCTGAGCCCGGAAAGAGATGAGCCCCAAGAAGAGAGATGAGCCTTATAACAGCCTACTGCTGAGATAGGAAGAAGTTGGGACCACGGAGCCATAAGAGGAAGGAGGAAGGCTGAACCCTCGCAGACATTGCCCGCCATCTTGCGTCAACATGTGGCAACAGACTTTGGGTGAGAAAGTACCTCTTATGGTACCTTGATTTAGACACTTTAGGGCCTGGCAACTGTATTTATGAGTTCTGGGGTTTAGGACATGAACATCATCAGGGAACCATTATTCAGTTTACCAGACTCCATACCAAAACCACCAAGGAAACCTGTTGGTCATAAAAATCTGGTTTGTTAAAGTTGCTGACAAGGGAGAGCATTACCTTAATATGGTCTCAATAATGTCTCAAAAGGAGAGAGTTAGGGAAAGGTACTTACAGGATTAGGGTATTAATCATAGGGTGGCTTTATGGTGGAAGTCAGTAGCCTGGGTAGGGATTAGTTAGAATGTGTAAACCAAGTAAATTGCTATAACATATGAGTCTGTGCAGATTTACAGTTAAATCAGTTTATCTTGGTCTTACCTTGAAATATAAAGGTCTAAACAAGCTGATGTTAAAACAGTAAGAGGGAGCAGATGTGGCTCAAACTTCCCACATGGGAGGTCCCGGGTTCAGTCCACAGTGCCTCCTAGGAAAAAAAACAAAACAAAACAAAACAAAACAAAAACAACAGACAATAAGTGAACAAACGGGGGGAAAAAAACCAACTCAGGAGAGCTGATGTGACTCAGTGGTTGAACACCAGCTTCCCACATGCAAGGTCCCGGGTTCAAGCCCTGGCCATGGTACCTCAAAAAAAAACCACACACACAAAAAAAACAATAAGAGCTTAGATAGTTTGTATTGCATATCATGGAACAGTACAGTTTATCCATTTTGCAAATCATTGTAGTTTTTGCTTCTTTCTTCAGCCCCCACCTTTTCTGGTAAATCTTTAGCCTAAATTGGAAGAAAGACCATTATTTTTTGCAACATGGCCCAGCTAGATATGCATTGCTATTTAATAAGTTGCAACTGTGTACTGAGTTTTTCATGTTAGTCATTTTGACCTTTATAAGGATCATGCCTTCTTATTCTTTTTGTTGGATGGTCATTTGTCAGATCATCTAGTGTAGCAGTGGCTGTGCAGCAGCGTTTACGACTCTGATGATCATATTTACAATAACTGTAACATAGGGTAAGTTACTAAGGTAAAATTATTAGAGTTTGCTAGGCATTGCAAAACCATATTTCTTGATTTTTAAAATTAGACAATGAAAACATATGCCATAATCTATTTGGATCTTCTTTATATAGTTAGGAGTCTTTTTTCCTTTAATTTGGGTAGAGTTTGTTCAACTTTAACAGTCTGAAGAATTAGTCCCGTATCTGGTAATGACAAGGATTTGGGTCTTAGTAATACTATGAATAAAGGAAAGGGTGTCCATTAGCAACCCAGAACCTTAAACTGGAAAAGGGGGGAAGAAAATAGCCAAGAGGATAAGAATACAAAACCAACTGGATAAACCTACAAAGAAGAAAGAAGAATCAGTGGGCCTTGTTCCAATGGTCTTGGGTGAAAACAGTCTACTTCATGCAGTCATCAATTCCTTCCAAGGATCTAGATTTAACTGTCTATTCTCGGACCATCTACTTCTGGAGGTTATCTAGACTCTTCATCATGCCTTATCAAGTCCTTCTTGCTGGCCATATCTCTAAGGTCATCATCAAAGTCTCTTTCTCTTCCTTTCTTTCTCTGGCTAAAATGTCCTTCTTGCTGTCCTGCAAACAAGTTTATTTTATATTTGCCTTAGAGGCATTGTACTTATTGATCCTTTTATCTGAAATGCTCTTCCCCTCAATATTTGCATTGCTAACTCCCACATTCACTCAAGTCAAATGTTACCTCCTCAGAAAGGCTGTCCCTTATTGCCCAGTTTAAAGTCCCTCTTTCCCTATGTTTGTCTTTTTTTTCTTACCCTGCTTAATTAAAAAAAATTTTTTTTTCTTATTTATTTATTCCACACCCCACGCTTGCTGTCTGCTCTCTGTGACCATTTGCTGCGCATTTTTCTGTGTCTGCTTGTCTCCCTTTGTTGGGTCATCTGTGGGCAAGGGCCAGCTTGCCTTCACCAGGAAGTCCCAGGAATCGAACCCAGGGCTTCCCATATAGTAGTCGGAAGCCCAACTGCTTGAGCCACATATGCCTCCCCTGGTTAATTTTAGTCACAGCACTTTTCTCTACCTGTATTTGTTCCACATTTGTTTGTTTGCTATATCCCTCGCTTGAGCTTGAATATAAGCACCTGGAGGGCAGGAAACTTCAGTTTTGTTCACTGATATGTTCAGTGTCTAGAACAATATCCAGCATATATAGGTGCTCAATAAGTACTTACTGATTGAATGAATAAAATCCCCATGCACACTAGGCTCTAGCCATATAAAACTATTTGCAATACTCAAATGCTCCCTTCTTTTGCATATGTGGGTTTCTTCTGCCTGGAATAACTTCCCTGATTGCCTTGCAACTCCTAATTGCCCTTTAAAACTCAGCTTAAGTGTCACTGCCCCTGGGAAAACCTTCATTAATCCCTCCAGGCAGAATTACCTGTCCCTTTTCTCTGTTCTTTTAGCCTTCTATGCATACCTGTATCATAGTACTTAACACATTTTGTTAATATTTTGTCTAATTCATCTCCATATCCTAAGAATCTAGCAGAGTGCTTTGCCCATAGTAAACACTGAGTAAAGTCTTGTTGACTGATTTTATTTATCGAGTGATAAAACCATGTGTCAAACACTGTACAAATTTTTATGTACATTATTTTAATCCTGACAAGATATATGTAAGACATGTACTATAATTCTTGTTTAACATATGAGGAAATTGAATAACATGCCTAGAGTTTGAACCGAGTTGTGTCTGACTCCAAATCCAGTGCTTCTCCCATTGTCTCAAATGAATTAGTAAATTTCCATTTTACTAAATGATACCTTGTGGACAAAATTCAATATCCTAATTTTTAAAATATATATTTTTAAAGATACTTAGATTACACAAATGTTACACAAAAAAATACAGGGATTCCCATATGCCCCACTCCCCACACCTCCCACACCCTCCCACATAAACAGCATCATTCATTAGTGTGGCACATTCATTGCAATTGATAAGCACATCCTGGGGCACTGCCATTGAGCATGGGCCAGAGTTCACATTGTAGTTTACACTCTCTCCCACACAATTCTGCAGGCTATGGGAAGATATATAATGGCATATATCAATATCCTAATTTTAACTTTAACATTAAATGTCTGATTTTATTTTAGTTCAATATTGAATATTCCAAAACATTTTTATTTCTTTTAGTTTCTTATATTACAGAGAAAAATGGACCCCCGGTTATTTTAACATCTCATATATTCTATTTTAATGCTGCTTCATAATTAGATAGGATTATGCAGAGTCAAGCTTTGTTAATCTTCCCTTTTAAGGGAAGGATTGTGTTATTTAACAGTCAATCTACACATTATCTCTGAACAGCTATAAAAGGTCCAATAACATTATAAGTCATTGTTTTAGTTTGCTAGGCTGCCAAAATGCAATATACCAGAAATGAATTTGCTTTTACAATGGGGATTTATTAATTTATAAGCTTACAGTTCTGAGATCATGAAAATGTTCAAATCAAGTCATCATCAAGGCAATGCTTTCTCCCTGAAGACTGGCTGCTGGCGATCCTGGCCTCCTCTGTCACATGGCAAGGCACGTGGCAGCCTCTGCTGCTTTCTCCAAATGGAAGCTGCCATTTTTATCCTGCTATGTGAGAGAAAGGAGAAAGGAGAGAGAGAGAGAGAGATAGGACTCCATATTTACCTACAGTTGCAGAAAGGAAGAGGAGCCCCGAGAGGCTCAAGGATGCTCCGGGAGAGACGGCTGATGGCCCACAGCTGAGCTCAAGAACAGGAGCCCTGAGAGGTTGAGAGAAGTCCTGGAGTCTGAAATGAGCAGAGCACAGAAGCATGGAAAAACGCCCCTGAGGAACTGGGCCCACAGAACAGCTCAAGGCTGAGGAGATGAATCCTGCCATATGCCTGATGGCAAGATGCCAGGATCTGACTGGTGAGAAAGCTTCTCTTATGGTGCCTTGATTTGGACATTTCATGGCCTCAGAACTGTAAGCTTTTACCCTAAATAAAATTCCCATTATAAAAGCCAACCTATTTCTGGTACTTTGTATCAGTAATACTGTGGCAAACTATGACAGGGAGGCCAGGTGTTCATATCACCTTAGTAAAAAAAAATGTCAGAATATTACAGTTTAGATAATCCTAATGTCCAAGAAAAATGGGAATAAGGGATTGATGGACTCTCTTTTTTGGAAATGGGCTAAAGTGAGGTAATAAGGAGTAAAAATTTGGGTCAATCTTCATTTACATATTCTTTTTTCCTCTCATTTTCTTAAAGTCATAGACATCATCAAGTTTCCTCAGGTGCAGCATATTTTCTCACCCTCACTTATGCATTTTCTTCTTTGCTGACAAAAGATTATAAGGTCTCTGACAACAGAGATCACGTTTGTCTCATACATCATTACATCCATGCTCTCCCACATAAACAACATCCTTGATTAGTGTGGCACATTCATCGCAATTGATAAATGCATCCTGGGGCATTGACACTGAGCATGGATCATAGTTCACGTTGTAGTTTACACTCTCTCCCACACCATTCTGCAGGTTATGGGAAGATATATAATGGCCTATATCTGTTGTTGCAATGTCATTCAGGACAATACCCAAGTCCTGAAAAAGCCTATGTATTACACCTGTTTTTCCCTCTCCCTGCCCCCAGAGCCTCCAGTGGCCACTGGCTCCACATCAATGTTGTAATTTCTTCCATTGCTAGAATCACAACAAGTCTTTTGTAGAATAACAGTAAGTCCACTCTAGTCCATAGTTCATTCCCCAGTCCTAAGGATTCTGGGATGGTGATGTCTACTCCACCTCTAATTGAGAGGGGGCTTCAATCCCATACAGCCAATGGATGGGACTCTCTTGCTTACAGTTGTAGGGTCTCTCATTTCCTTGGTATGGTAGTTGTCAATCCTCACCTTGTTAGTTGTCCTGGGTGAGTTCAGTGAACTGAAGAGTAGGTGTTGCAACTCCACTGAGGCTCAGGGCCCAGCTGGCACATGGACAGCCCAAAGATTCCAGTCTCTTGGATGTACACCTACCAACTCCAGCACCAAATATAGGTTCAATTAAGTTCTAAAACATTTTTCCTTCTATTAACTGGGTGCAATAATTTTTATGGTTATTGTAATGAGAATCAAGTGAAAAAATTTATGCTGTGTGCCTAGCACACAGAAGGCACTAGAAAAACTGTTACTTCCTTCTCCTGCACCCCATGCCTCTCCACAACATATGTTTTAATTGGGAAAGCCTAGGAAATATGTGGAATTCAAGGTTTTCCTTACTTCTGTTTTTGGTTCTGTTCATTTATTAAGTAATTAAAGCAAGAAGCCTTCAAGCTGATGATCAAAGTTATGAACTCATTAGTTTCCAAAGGACTGATGGGCTCATTGTTAGAACAGTATTCAACACTTAGATATAACAGAGCCTGACACACAGTAAATATTCAATATATGTTTTTTATTAATAATTTTTTGTTAGAGGAGTTGTAGGTTTACAGAAATATCATGCATAAAATATATAAATTACTGAGTTCCTATATACCACCCTATTATTAACAACTTGCATTAGTGAAGCTCATTTGTTACAATTCATGAAAGAACATTTTTATAATTGTACCAATAACTATAGTCCATCATTTACAATAGGGTTCATTGTGTGGTACAGTCCTATGTTTCTTTTTAAAAACTTTTTGTTCCACCTATTAACCATATTCACATATATAATTCAGTGCTGTTAATTACATTCACAATGTTGTGCTACCATCACTACCATCCATTATCAAAACTTTATAATCAACCCCAATAGAAATTCTGTAAAACTTAAGCATTAATTCCCCATTCCCTACCCCTGACCCAGCCCCTGGTAAGCTATATTCTAGATTCTGTCTCCAAGAATTTGCTTATTCTAATTATTTCATATCAGTGAGATCATATAATATTTGTCCTTTTGTATCTGACTTATTTCACTCAACATGATGTCTTCAGGTTCATCCTTGTTGCATGAACTGGAACTTCATTCCTTTTTAATGCTGAAAAATATTCCATTGCACATATAAACCATAATTTGTTTATCCATTCATCAGTTGATGGATACTTGGATTGCTTCCATCTTTTGGTAATTGTGAATAATGCCGCTATGAACATCAGTGTGCATATATCTGTTTGAGTCCCTACTTTCAATTTTTTGGGATATATACCTAGTAGTGGGATTGTCCCTACATGGTAGCTCTATATTTAGCGTTCTGAGGAACTGTCAAACTGTCTTCCACAGCAGCTGTACTATTTTACATTCCTGCTAGCAATGAATGAGTGTTCCTATTTTTCCACATCCTCTCCACACTTGTAATTTTCTGGTTTTTGTTGTTTGTTTTTTTTTAGGAGGTACCAGAGGTTGAACCCAGGAGCTCATACATGCAAAGCAGGAGGTGCTCAACCACTGAGCTACACTGGCTCTGCTGTGTGTGTGTGTGTGTGTGTGTGTGTGTGTGTGTGTGTGTCTAATGTAGCCATTCTAATTGGTCTGAAATGGTATCTTATTGTGGTTTTGATTTGCATTTCTCTGATGGTTAATGAGGTTGAGCATCTTTTCATGAGCTTTTTAGCCATTTGTATATCCTCTTTGGAAAAATATCTATTCAAGTCTTTTGCCCATTTTTAAATTGGGTTGTCTTTTTATTGTTGAGTTGTATGATTTCTTTATATATACTGGATAGTAAACCCTGATTGGATATGTAGTTTCCAAATATTTTTTCCCATTGAGATGATTGTCTTTTCCCTTTCATGATAAATACCTTTGACACATAAAAGTTTCAAATTTTGATGAAGTCCCATTTGTCTGTTTTTTTTCTTTTGTTGCTTGTGCTTTGGGTATAAAGTCCAAGAAACCGTTGCCTAACACAAGATCCTGAAGGTGCTTCCCTATGTTATCTTCTAGGACTTTTATAGTCCTAGTTCTTATATTTAGTGTGTCTTGCTCCATTTTGAGTTGATTTTTGTAGGTGTTATGAGATAGGGGTCCTCTTTCTTTTGCTTATGGATATCCAGTTCTCCCAGTACCATTTGTTGAAGAGACTATTCTTTCCCTATTAAGTGGATATGACAGCCTTGTCAAAAATCAATTGGCCATAGATGTGAGGGTCTACTTCTGAATTCTCAATTTGATTCTAGGGTCCATATAGCTATCCTTCTGCTAGTACATGCTGTTTTAACCACTGTAGCTTTGTAATAAGTTTTAAAGTCAGGAAGTGTGAGTTTTCCAACTGCATTCTTTTTCAAGATGGTTTTGGCTATTCAGGGCCACTTACCCTTGCAAGTTAGTTGATGATTGACTTTTCCAATTCTGCAAAGCAGGCTGTTAGAATTTTGATTGGGAATGCATTGACTTTGTAAATCATTTTGGGTAGTAATGACAACTTGACAATATTTAGTCTTGCAATCCATCAGCATGGAATCTCTCTCATTTAGTTCTTTGATTTCTTTTAGCAAAGTTTTGTAGTTTTTCATACATAAGTTCTTTACATCCTCAGTTAAATTTATTCCTAGATGTTTGATTCTTTTAGTTGCTATAGTAAATGTAATTTTTTCTTGATTTCCTCCTTATATGTTTATTACTAGTTTTTAGAAACACTACTGAATTTTGCATGTTGATCTTAAACCCTGCCACTTTGCTGAATTAATTTACTAGCTCTAGTAGCTTCGTTGTAGATTTTTCAGGACTTTTCTATATATATAGGATGATGTCATCTCCAAATAGTGAAAGTTTTACTTCTTCCTTTCCAATTTGGATGCCTTTTATTTCTTTTTCTTGCCTAATTGCTCTTGCTACAGTAACAGTGGTGATCATGGACATCCTTGTCTTCTTCCACATGTAAGAGGGAAAGCTTTCAATCTTTCACTAGGGAGTAGGATATTAGCAGTGAGTTTTTCATTATATGTCCTTTATCATGTTGAGGAAGTTTCCTTCTATTCCTATTTTTCTAAGTTTTTTTTTTTTTTTTTATCAAG
>JAQZBX010004603.1:0-19856 GCA_029593785.1 Cabassous unicinctus | reverse complement strand
GATTTAATTTGCAAGTATTTTGTTGAGGATTTTAGCATCTATATTCATAATAGAAATTGGTCTATAATTTTCTTTTCCTGTAGTATCTTTATCTGGCTTTTGTATTAGGGTGATGTTGGCCTCTAAGAATGAGTTAGGTAGTGTTCCCTCCTCTTCAATTTTCTTGGAAGAGTTTGAGCAGAATTGGTATTAATTCTTCATGGACTTTTTGGTAGAATTCACCTTTTTTCCATTTTATTTTATTTTTCCATTTTAAAAACAATTTATTGAAGTATATCATTTATACATGAACATATATAACATAATAAGTGTATAGTAAAAGTTGTAAACTTACAAAACAAACATACATACAGGGTTCCTATACATCACTCTACCACAAACACCTTGCATTGTTGTGAAACAGCTGTTACAAACTATGAAAGAGCATTGTCAAAGTATTAATACTGACTATAGTCTGTATTGTACATTTGGTTTACTTTTCCCTCAAACCACCCCGTTTTTTTTTTGTTCATAAACCATACAATTTAAAGTGTACAATCAATGGCATTTGGTATAATCACCGAGTTGTGTATTCATCACTACAATCAATATTAGAGCATTTTCATTACTCCAAAAAGTAAAACAACAAAAAACAAACTACTATCATACCCATGTTAGCACTACTAATTACAAATTCTATAATGTGCTTTCACCATTTCTATTCATTTACAGACATTTACAAACAACTTTTTACCAATTCTGCACAGATTAAACCTCAGCATTCCATTCTCTAACCACATTCTTTTCTTTGGTGACATTTCTAGCTATTAACTCCATGAGTTTGCTCATTATATTTAGTTCATAATAGTGAAGTCATATATTTGTCCTTTTGTGCCTGGCTGGCTTCACTCAATATAATGTCCACCAGGTTCATCCATGTTGTCATATGCTTCACAACTTCATTTCTTCTTACAGCTGAATAATATTCCATCATTTGTATATAGTAATGCCACAGTTTGTATATCCATTTGTCAGTGAGGGACACCTGGTTGTTTCCATCAATTGGCAATTGTGAATAACACCGCTGTGAACATTGGTGTGCAGATGTCTGTTCTTGCATTGCTCTTAGTTCTTCTGGGTATATACCTAGAAGCGGTATTGCCAGGGCACATGCTAGAGCTATATCTAACTTCCTTAGGAAACGCCAAACAGTTCTTCACAGTGGCTGTACCATTCTACATTCCCACCAGCAGTGAATAAGTGTTTCTATCTCTCCACATCCTCTCCAACTTAGGTTTTCTGTTTTGTTAATAGTGGCCATTCTAGTAGGTGTGAAATAATATCTCATTGTATCTTTGACTTGCATTTCCCTAAAAGCCAGTGATGCTGAGAATTTTTTCAAGTTTTTTTCGCCATTTGTATTTCTTCTTTAGAAAAAAGTCTATTCAGGTCTTTTGCCCATTTTTTTTTCTTTGCCCATATTTAAATTGGGCTATTTGTCTTTTTATTGTTGAGTTGTAGGATCTCTTTATATAGATAGTAGATCCTTGTCAGAGATTTGATTTCCAAATATTTTCTCCCATTGAATAGGCTGCCTATTACTCTCTTTACAAAGTCATTTGAGGTGCAGAAGTGTTTAATTTTGAGGAGGTCCCATTTATTTTTTCCTTAGTTGCTAGGTTTGGGTGTAAGGTTTCAGAGACGTTTTGGAAGGTTTTTGATGACTGATTCAATCTCTTTACTTACAATTGGTCTGTTTCAGTATATATATTTTTTGAATGAGTGAATGAATGAATAAAGTACTGAAATAAGTTGATATTCCAGGTGGATAATTTTGGATGAACATGCTGTATGTAAGAAAAACGGGTAGATTTTATCAAATGAGAAGCTTGACATGATGATCTGCCTAAATGGGTTATTTCAAAACTGTTTTCATCCATTCATTTAACCATTCTTCTACTGTGTGTCTACTATGCATTGGTCACAACAGCAGCCTGGAGATATCTCTGCTGATCATGCTAGTGCAAACAAAACAATTATTAAAATAATTAGATAACAGGAGGATGTACAAGATTCTACATGAGTAACAAAAGGAAACCCCTGACTGCCAACTGCAGTATTAAATAGCACGGCACATCCAGGAATGGTAAGTAGTTTGATATGGCTGGAATGCATGTGGAGACTGGTGAGAGACCTGAATTTTATCCTGTTGGGTAATGATGTGAGTGCAACTGAAGACATTTAATGAAAATAAATGAAAAACATTTTAGGTTCAGAAAGATCTGGATTGGAAGATAGGGGTATGTGAGACAGAGAGATCAGCCAAGAAATTATTAGAATAATCTAGGTGAAAAAGAGATCATAGAAGCTGGAACTAAGGCAATAGAAGTAGTGTTAGCGAGAAGATGGTTTTAAAAGCTATAGGGAGATTAGGTTGGATTAAGGAAATAAGAGAGGAGAGTCAAGAATGAATCAGGGAAGTGGATGTGACTCAAGTGATTGGGCTCCCGTCTACCATGTAGGAGGTCCAGGATTCGATTCCCGGGGCCTCCTGGTGAAAAGTAAGCTGGCCCACAAAAAGAGACGCAGAAGAGAGACAACGAGAGACACAGCAGATCAGGGAGCTGAGGTGGTGCAAAAGACTGAGCAGCCTTTCTCCACTCTGGAAGGTCCCAGGGCTGGTTCCTGGTGCCGCCTAAAGAGAAGACAAGCAGACAGAGAGCAGACAGTGAGTTCAAAACAACAAGTGTGTGGGGGGGGTGGGGGGTGGGATGGGAATGAATAAATAAATCTTTAAAAAAAAGAATGAATCAGTTTTCTGACTTGGGCCATTAATGGAAACAGGGAACAAATGAGAGGATAGGTATGGATTAAGGATGCAGGTTGGTAGGTAACAAGAAGAGAAGTTCCGTTTGGGCCAAAAAGAGTGTGAGATATCAGGTAGAGATATTTCTTGCATAGACCAAGGAAATTGGAACACAGAGAAAATTTAAGCATATAAGATAGGGCAGGCCAATAATTCCTATCTTTAGAACAACACCCCATTTTCCTCTAAAATTCTCCATCTTTCAGCTCATAACTGCATTCAATGACCATTGTTTCCAAATTTAGAAACTTCTAAAATGTACCCTTCAAAAAAAGTACAGTGATATTTCTAACAAAAGCTTGCTTGTTAATAAGGCAAGCATGTTCACAATTTTTTGCATAAAGGTGGTCTGGAAGAAAACTCTTTGGTAAAAATAACAGTGAAATATTTTCCTAGAATGTCATTCATTGTAGTGCATAAAAATATGTTTATAAATTTCTTACAGTGTGCTTAGGAATAATTTTCACATTTTTCCCTAAAGTTGAAATATTTAGTTATTGATAGCTACATCATGCTCATGTTGACCTCAGATGGGGGTTTACCTGTGCAGAGGCTGAGGTCAATCTGTAACTTATTCAGTAGAATTCACAGGAAGAGTAACGATGATGACTGACATGTCTTGAGAACTGGGTAATTGCACAGCCTGATGGACAAAGGGCACCAAACCACAGATGGGTTGCAGATGCACTGAAGGAAGTCATTACATTTTTGTGAATACAATTTGGGGGCTGGCTTGACATAGATGAAGGCTGCTGGTTTAAGAACTGTACGTACTTGGCAAAAGCATGCCATAGAATTTCACCAGCCACAGTGAAAAAGAAGGGGGCGGGGGTTGGGCAATGGGAGGAGATTACAAAATTCCTGATATGATAAATAAAATGTTAAATATCTATTAGCTTTGCATCTTTTGAGTCACCAGATTGAAGCATAGTAGTTTGGATTTGGCTGGCAGATGGTGTACACAGGCTTTCTGAGTATGTTAGCATTCCATTTGAAACTAGCAAAAATACATATGATTATCATGGTAATTTAACATTCACAGAGATTTTTAGACCTATTTCCAAACGGGGGTTAAAGGTAGAACCCTGACAAAAGTATTAGGAAAAGGCTTTTGTTAGTAGATCTTCTGGATCTTCATAGAACAGATTCCCAGGATAGGATAGTTCCTCTAAAATGCTCATGGGGCAGTGTCACTGTCTTCCCGGAAAATTTGGCTTACCCAACAAGAGAAAAGAGACTAAACCAGCGGGGATGTCAGGTAGTGACGCCTTGATTCACTGAACGGGACTTCTCCATTTGCCACCCTTTCACTCCCTTCTATGGTCTGGACTTTTAATCACCACAACAGTCAGCCTTGTAGGGTCAAGCTAATCGCTACTGACATCATCCTACTACTTCCCTTTTCAAGTTCCAGCGAAGCTATGTGTTTCCTGTCCTATTTGACACCGTGGAGAATGAACACTGGCGGGTTAGTATCTAAATTTAGACTGGCAGCAACTTGTCGAGTTTTCAGAGACTAGATAAACAAAAACAGGTGACATTTCAAAGCCTCTCAAGAAAAAGGGGGAAAAAACCCTTCTGGGGTAGTAAGCGGGGAGATCTTCAACAGTGCCACATTAGGGAGAGGCCTGCCGGCAGGTTCAGAAGATAGGCCTATAGGAGCTTTTTTCTTTTCCTTAAAGCCAGGAGGTCGGCTCTGGGGGCGTCCCTAAACATATTCCTGCCCTCTGTTAGGAAAGCACGGAGAGAAAGAGCCCTGACACCCTCTTCCTCAGCGGAAGCCGTGCAAGCAGCTGCACCTCCTCTTTGTCAGGCCGCTGGTTTCAACCACAGAGAGGACGCCCTTGGGGTGGGGTGGGAGACGGAAGAAGCAGGCAGCCCCTCCGCGACCCGCCCCCACCTCTGTGACCCCCCACCCCGGGCCGGCCTCCGGCGACCTGTTGGCATGGAGAGTCACGTGACGCAGCGGGCCGAGCACTCCCCCAGGCCGGGCCTCCTGTTGCGCCCGCCGGGCGGGTTCCATCACGTAACGCGCGGGCGCCGCCCGGCTCTTCCCTCGCCGAGCGAGGGAGGGCGGGCGTCGAAGAGGAAAGGGAAGGGAAAAGGGGCGGGAGAAGGGAGAAGGAGGGGCGGCGCCCGTCACGTGATCCGGGGCAGCCCGGAAAGCTCCGAGGAGGAGCCTGGCGCCGCCATTTTCCTGCAGTTGCCTGTCCCTCTTGCCCTACCCGGCTCCAGCTGACCAGGGGAGGGGTGGGCTGAACTGAGGCGGGGGCAGGGGAGTGCCCCGACCCCGCGAGTGACTAGCCAGGTCTCTCCCGGCTGGGGGGCAACGTGCGGCCCTGAGCGCCCCGTCCCAGGCCGGCAGGCGGGGAAGGAGCCGGTGGGGGTAGGGGGGGTGCGGTGGGGGGTGGGAGCCCTCCGGCGCTTGGGGGTCCCAGTCCCCGCCGGCTGCCGAGCGGGAGGGGTGGCGGAGAGCCGCAGAGATGTCCGGCCAGAGCTTGACGGACCGCATCACCGCCGCCCAGCACAGTGTCACGGGCTCCGCCGTATCCAAGACAGTATGCAAGGCCACGACCCACGAGATCATGGGGCCCAAGAAGAAGCACCTGGACTGTGAGTGAAGCCGACCACGGCCCCCTACCCCGCTTCACCGGCCCCCGCGACCTTCTTCCCATCTTTTCCTCCTTTCACTTGTCTCTTCTCCCCCTGCGTTTTAGCTGGCACGGCAGGACCTATGCTGGTCGGAGCTGTGTTCTTTTTGCTTCCATCACACCTCCCTATACGGCTTCCGTTCCCCCTGCTTCCCTGTCTGAAAATCTGACAAGCCACTCCCCTCCCGCTTCCTTGGAGACCCTCGCCTCCCCGCCCGGTGCGCCACCATACCCCCATGACACCCGACCAACTTGCCTCCCCACCCCACTTCTCACCCCCTGCCTCGTCCCTCTGCTGCAGCCTCGCTCTGCTCATCCATCCCACCCGTCCTGTGCTACCCGGTTGCTCTCGCCCTGTCTCCCCGCTAGCTCTCGGTCTCACAGCCCCATTGTTTCCCTATTAGTCTTTTTCGGGTTTCCGCAAACGCCGGCCTCTTTGGACCCAGATCCCTGTTACTCTGCATCCCGGAGAACTTCCCCCTTCTCTGTTCTATTCTCTTCTCTGTTCCCTTCCCGGGTTTCTCGTCTCCCTTTCCGTAGCCGTTTGGGTTGCCTTTCTCTGCCTCTGTAGCTTAAGTTACTTCGTCTCATTTTAAATATCATATCCAATAGCCGACCTTTATCCCAGATTACTCTCTTCGTGGGAGTGAAAGTGAAGGAATTCAGTTCGGTGTAGAGAAAGCTTTGTGGAAAGTTGGGATTTTTATTTGCCTCTGGTGGAATTTAATCACTGTATTGTCCCTTTGACTGGGAGAGTCGTGAATGTCAGACTCTCCCCACGCCCCCTCCCCCCCTTTTTTTCTTAAATGAGGATATGGGGAAAAGGTTTACTGATATTGGTATCAGTTCCTGGAACTGTTAACCCTGGTGGTTTGAATTTAGAAGCTTGTATGTGAAGCGTAGACTATTGGAATTCAATATAGATTAATAGTCGAACTTAGCGACAAGTAACATTTCTTAACAAACGTTGGTAAACTGATCTTTTTCATTTACCTTATTTGCTCACGGTCAATGGTAATGCTTGAGTTTGGACTTTGTTTACTTGATGCTCAATATCTTTTGGGGATCTAGCTTTTCTTTTATTACGTAACATTACTCCATTCACTAATTGAGATACAATTAATAGAGCTGACTCCTCCCAACTTTTTTCCAAACCTGGAAGCCACCTATAATATCCTCCTTTTTTCTTTCTCCTCCCTTACCTTAAGGTACAAAGCTCAGTGGATCACTCAAGCTTTGACTCAGCGGAGCTTTGACCTGAAACTTTTCAGGGAAAAATAGGGAACTTGGCACAATATTAAGTTTCCTCTAAAATTTAGTCATTTAGAGTCTAAATGACTACAGGACGCATTAGCCTTACGTGAAAGTTACTTTGCTTTACTGTTTAAAGCAAGAGCGAGCATGTCCTGAAAGGGAATTCACTGTCAGGAGTCCTGTTTTGATTTCTCATTTGGACTTTGTCCGTAAGGTTTGCACTTTTTTAAAAAAATGTGCAAAATGTGAATTCTTTCTAAGATTCTTCACTCATGAAGTGCTGTTAGGACAAGTTATTGCTACAGACAGGCTTACTATTCATTGTGATTTTTGCCTTCGCTGTAGGAAAGTTAAAAAAAAAAATTACTGCTTGATTCTCTGATACCCGGCTTTTGTCCCGGTTACTTTTTAACTATCATTTGTGTATTTAGAGAATGGCAGAATGTTTAAATGGTGACACTTAAAAACAGAAATTCATTAAAATATATTGTGAAGCTATAAGTGACTTTGATTACCTAATGTTTTTGTGTAAACACTCCTGTTTACTTTCCTTCAAATTACTACTTGGAAGCTAGGACTTGTATGGTTCGCCTTAGCACTTGTGTTAATTATTTTGTGTGTGTGGGGGGGGGTGGGGGAAGGTGTGTGAAGAAACAACTACTTGTTAACTGTGATCTATTTTCCTCCTCCATCAATTCAAAATTATAGCAAGAATAGGTAAAGCTTTTTAAAAGTCCTTTTAAAAGCTTTGTTTTATTTCAAATAGCAGCGGTTTTTTTTTAAACATTGCCAAAAAAGCCAGAAAATAGGTAAGTTAAGTTAGAAGGGTGATAATTGCTTGTGTTTATACAAATGTTAGCCTTTTCTCTTGTAATAGCAGTTACTGCAGATGCTAATTGGGATTAGATTTAGAGGATAACCTCATTTTGTAGTGCTTTTACTCTGCCACTGCTGTTTATAAGTTCCTGACAATTTTAGAACTTTAATATTTCTGGTAATGCTTGCTTTAAAAAAAAAATCCATATAAATAAGGTGTTACTACTAATTTCTTTTCAGTGAGGTTTTAAAATACAGTGATACCATTTTCCCTGCACTGTTGTTTAAAAGGCCCTTGTTCTTCTAGTGAAATAGATTTAAGTAAAGTCTAACCAGTGAGTGATTCAAATACCTTCCCCTCACACATACTTTTAACATGCTTTGAGAAAATTGAAGACTTCCACAGGTAGTTGTTGGTTTTGACACTATACACTTTAGGCTTCAGTGTACAGATTTATTGTTTCAAGTAATAGTTCCTCTTTTAGGAATTTTTTTTATAGTGAAGTCTTAAGTTCCATTGCACCTTTTAATGTCTCCCAAAACTAAAGCCTACTTAGTCGAAGCTAATGAAAGCGATTTCAGTTTCTGTATGTCAATATTTAAGGAAGATATGCTTAGGACTGTTGTTTTTGATAGGCTCTTAGAGTGTGGAAGAGGTTTCTGTGCATTTTCTCCCCAAGATTAAAAGTAGGTTTCCACATCAGGAAGTGATTATCATAATCCATGAATTATGGTTTAATTCATACTACTTTGTACATTTGTTTAAGAAAGATCTTTCGTTTTGCTTATAGGTGTCAGTGGATGATACTGATAACTAGTGCCCCTAGTGTGAAGAGTTGTGAAGCTTTAAACATGTTTGTAAAAATGAACATGATTTGCATTTAACGTAAGGCCTCTAATAGCCATAATCAAGATAGAATAGCAGCCCTTATATTTGAAGGACTTCAGTTTGCCAGGCATTTATTAACTAGTACTCATTTCATTAATCCTCTCTGATAAATATGGGAGAGGCAAGCCACAGTGCATGGAAACTATCCTCTAGCACCATTTAAAGGGGATAAAGAATGCTTAAAACATCCATAATGATTGAAGTATAGACAAAACATACTTTTTAAATTTATACACTCTTAATTTAAAAAACATTCTTACCTGATTTGACAACCAGGTTTATCTCTGCTGACTTATCTTTAGTTTTATCCTCTTTTTTGATAAGAATACTTTTTTTTTCTTTTTCCTATACTTGTTTAATTTACTATCCTTGTGCATTTACATTATGACATGTTTAGCTGAAATGTAATACTTTTTTTTTTTTTTTTAAGGAGGTTCCAGGTAATGAACCTGGGACTCATGTGGGAAGCAGGCCCTCAACTACTAAGCTATACCCACTCCCTGTAATACTTATTTTAATGGCTACAAAGACTTCATTTTTCTATCCATATTTTTCCCAGTTAATTTCTGGAGATATTTCATTTCAGCTACTATCTTCCTTACATGCTCTAAAACAAAATCAAGAGCAGTTGCTTATTAGGCATCTATTATGAGCGTATCTCTATGGTGGATACAGCCTGGGTATTTGTATGTGGTAAACTGGGTCTAGACCCTGTCTAATTTTAATTATGGAAACATTTTTTTGTTTTTAAGTATGAATTTAGAAATGTTTTGAATATATAGAAGGTGGAATTTGTATTTGGGTTAGTGGTTTGTATAATCATTGAAAAAATGTAAAAAAAAAAAAAAAATACCTGAATTAACTCCTCTTAACTCCCCTTTAAGCAAATGTATTGATTAATGACATCCTATGGGTGTTTAGTTTGAATATTGTCAAGGGTATCTGGTAATTAGGATCTAATTTTCAGTGAGGAAAACATTAATGGAAGATCTCTTAAAGATGTCTCTTATTTAGAAATAAACTGAGATGCCAAAAGGATCTTGCTTTAAAGAAACAATTATTTTGTAGTTCAAGTGTGGGCTCACTGTTCTTTCCCTTAAGAATTAATTATATGATTTATATTTTGACTTTTCCTTATTTGGCCTGTTCTATTCCTTAATAGTCTTTAATAGTGCTTAAATACAGAAGATTGTACTGGAGTTATCAGAATGAGAGTAATAGTAAGATTTGACTACATATGTCAAGTGCTTGAGGCATATGGTAGAATTCCACATGTGTAAGTTTATCCTTGCTCAATAGTATATATTTTAAAAAGAGAAACTAAAGAAAACTTGACATTCAGCCATTTTGGTAATGACTTATTTGTAATTAGTAAATGAATTTTGAAATATCTTTGCAATTAGGTTTCACTAGTGGACTTGTTATTTTAAGAAATGCTTAATAGTGTACTTTAGGCATCTATTTTTAATCTTATAAACAATGCTTTTTATGTTTACTTTATTATATTTTATATATCTGAATTCTTTTTTTAACAGGTGTCTTCGAATTTAATTTAGAGTGGGAGACGAGAAGCAGGACACTTCATATGAAGTGACTTGGCTTATTTCTGGCTTTTTTCTCACTTGATATGTGAAGCATTTGTATGAAATATTTAAAGTTTAAAAATTCAATAATTGTTAAAATAATCCATTTTAATTCGTTTTCAGAATTGATTTAATTTAAATTAAATTGTGTATTTTGAGCCTGATTATCATTTAGAATATTTAATGTGAAAATTCACCATAATGTATAGAAAGTAGTTTCTGTTTCATTTTCTTTAGTACCAAATTGCTTAGTTTCATTATTTTTCACTTAAAATCAAAGATGTTAGAAAAATAAACTCAAAAGTTTATTGGCAAAAGTCCTACCAAGAAGTAGGGTTAGACTTTCAAATAAAGGTTTAGTATTAGCTCTTCCTGTTCTTTTGGTGGCTAAAGTGGCATTTCCGTTACTTTGTATTCTGTCTCAGTATGTTCCCAGTTATACATTTCTCTAGAGAATTGAAATTTTGGATTTGGCCGTTTAGAATTTTGTATATCCATTGTGTATATGGTTCTTTTCTTGGAGAACTATTCCTGGGCTTTCAGATTTGACTAATGATATTCCTTTCAAAGGGAATTTTGATGAGCCTAAACCTTTATATTAAAAATTATGTTCAGAGTTGTGATTTGCCAAATTATCAGACTATTAAGGATTTCTCAAGTTACATTACTATATAGGTAGCAATACTTAAAACTATGTATGCCTAGTTTGGTTTTTTGTTTACTTAAATATTTTATTCTTACTTTGTGTTGGGTACTATATGAAACACTTTGCATTTATTAACTTGGTTATTCCTTTTAACAACCCTGTGAGAGAGATTCTATTATTGTTCCTGTTTTACTGATAGGGAAAATAAGAACCGAGATGGTCAGTAATTGCCCAAGGTCACACACAGCCAGGAAGATGGGAACTTACATTTGAATCTGGCAGTATGACATCAGGGTCTATGCTTTCACCTCAGCATGACTTTTTACATAAATTCTTTCCTATTCCAGAATATGAATAAACCATATTCATTTATTCATGGCAGTGGTTCTTAAATGTAGTCTGTGAACTCCTGGGGCTTCACAAGATATTTTCAGGGGAATTTGCTAGGTTAAAACTGTATTCATATGCTAAGACATTATTTGCTTTTTTCGTTTTCATTCCTTCTTGAGTGTATGGTGGAATTTTCCAGAGGCTGTATGATGTGTGATTCCGTAACAGATTGAATGAAGTAGCAGGTATGAAAATTAGTTGTCTTTTATTAAGCCAGATTGTAAAGAGATTTGCAAAAATGTAAAACAATGCCACTATTTTAAATTTCTGTTTTGGAGAATATTGTTTTATTTCATGAATAAATGTTAACATATAATGAGTTTATTATTTTAAAGTAAATTAATAAGTATTTAAAATCTGTCAGTTTTAATTTCTAACAGTAAATATTGGTAGAGAAAACCTATATAGACAAAAGTTCTTTGGGGTCCTCAATTTTAAGGGTGGAAAAGTTCTGATACTAGAAAGTACAACAGATAGACCTGGCCGTGATTAAATATTTATGACCAGTGTTCAACTGCTCAACATTTCTGATGTTTGATTCTATGCTAGTAAATTGGAGACAATTTAGAAAGTTCTGTAGTATTTGAAGACTCATGAAAATTTCTTGCTGTCATTTATATTTCTTGTACTTATTTACAATTCCCCTTTTTTAAAAAGATAGATTAAGTATTTGATCAGTAAAATAATGTTCAGAAGGAACCTTGATTCCTTTAGCATACTGTGATGTTGGAATCTAATCCATCTGTTTTAGTTTCTGAAGCAGCTCATGCAAATACCATGAAGTGGGTTGGGTTAAACAATGGTAATTTATTAGCTCACAGTTTTGAGGCCAGGAAAAGTCCAAATCAAGTCATCATCAAGGTGATGCTTTCTCTCCAAGGTCTGTGGTGTTCTGGGGCTGGCTGTGGGGATCCTTGGTCCTTAGCTGCTGTGTCACATGGCAATGCACATGGTGATGACCTCTCCTGGTCTCTCAGTTCTTTTCCAGGTTCCAGTGAATTTCGGCTTCTGGCTGCTTCCTGAAGCTTTCTTTCTCTGAATTTCATTCTTCTTATAAAGGATTCCAGTAATAGGATTAAGACCCATTCTAATTGGGCTGGGCCATACCTTAACTTAAGTAACCTTATCAAAAGGTCCTACTTAAAATGGGTTCACACCCACAGTAATGGATTAAATTTAAGAACATGTTTTTCTGGGGTACATATAGCTTTAAACCACCACACTACCTCCCTTTCTATATAAGAGGTTACAACTTTTAACTGTAACAAGACATTGCCTTTGTTACATGGGGCACAGGAAGAGGGCAGCCATGATTTGAGTAATGGTCCCTATGTGACTGTATGCAATCATTCTGTGGTGGACTTAGCTGTGGGGAGGAAGGGTGTCTTTTCTACATTAGTTTGTGGGCAGTTCAGATAGATTGTAAACTGGGACCAAACTGGAGTTTTTATTTGGTCTTGAGTAAACTTAGAGATAATAGAAACAAAATTAGGGTATTAATTTTAGGCATATTATAGGGAAGGAAAGGGCACTTAATTAGAGAGGAACTGTATTTAAGAGATCCTTTAAGTTCTCAATGTAATTTTTGAATTTGATTTGGTAGGTAACAATGACCCAACCATTGGAGGACTTTAAGCAAGAGATGTGGCATGATCCTTTGATTATGTCATATAGTTTAGTAGATTGGAAGGAATGTATGGTGTGACTTGGAAAATACCTGCTGGGAGCAAAAAGAGTTTAATGGTAATATATTTTTACCCAGTGGCTTTGTAAAGTCCTTTATGAATTGGGACATATCCATTTGCCCTCATTTTTCCCCCTGCCCCCCTTGGGTCCAGGATAGTCTCTTTCAACCAGGCACATTAGGTACCAATTGTGGCAAAATAAGTTCTTGACCCCAACTATTAGCCTTTCCACATGCCATTCCTTGGACACAAAATGTCTTCCTCATCCCTCCATCAAAAGATCTCTTCTTCCTTTTAAACCTTGTTTAAACTAACTTGCTTTCAATCAAAGTAACCTCTTTTATAAAAACATTACTGAATAACTCCCTCTAGACCTGTCATTACAACATTGTTATCTTCATCTAAAGTGTATATAATTTTGTTAAACTGTAGTTACTCTCATGCATTTGTGTGTGTGTGTGTGTATATATATATATATTTATATTTGGTGCATGTGTGTTTTCTCTGAAGAATAGGAACTGTTCTTTTCTGTACTGTTCTGTATCTGTTCTTGAAGTACTTAGTGACCCTATGTGTGCTCAGTAAACATTGAATTTTATACATAATCTCCCTACAGAGCTCAGACTATTCCATGAACAACTTATGGATACAGCAGAGATCTATTCCAGGAGACATTTAATAATGTTTTATGGCAGTTATCTTCATTGTAGTGTATGGTAATTACCTGGTTATAAGTTTATAAAGTTAATCACTAGCATTGATAAAACACTGAAAAAATTGCTCTGTGTTTCGTGGAATCCATGAGACTTTCAGAGGGTTAGTTGTTTATATATATATTAAATATATATATATAGCAATGTTTCCAAAACATTGCTACAGCAAAAAAATTTTTTTTGGTTTCAGCTGCTCTATTTGAACACTACATTGAATGAACATTTTTGTTGACATGGTCTTTATGGTGGTTTGACGCTTTCGGTACCCCAGAAAAACATGTTATTAAATCTAATCCATTACTTGGGTGAACGCATTGTAAGCAGGATCTTTTCATGAGGTTACTTGACTTAAGAAGGTGTGGCCTACATCGATCAGGATGGGTCTTAATCCTATTATTGGAGTCCTTTATAAGTGGAATGAAATTTAACAGAGAAAAAAGCCACAGGAAGCAAGAGGCTGGACATCTATGGAACCCAGAAAAGAAGGGAGAGACCAGGAGATGTCACCAAGTGACATGTGACAGAGGAACCAAGGATTGCCAGCAGCCAGCCCCAGAGTGCCACATTGATGATGCCTTGATTTGGATTTCACTTTAGCCTCAAAACTATAAGCTAATAAATTCCCATTGTTTAAGCCAAATTTCATGATAGTTACTTGACCAGCCTAGGAAACTAGAACAGTCTTGAATGCTTGAAATGTAGTTTGAAGAATTAAACAGGGGACTGGAAATAGATTTGAAATATTTATCAGAACTGTTGCTTTGCCCAGATCCAGGAGGTGCCAATCCCATTATAGTCTATGTGAATGGTACCTTCTAGAGTATAACTGTATGGTAGACTAATTTTAGATGTAAGGATAAAGGACACTTAATAGATAATGCCAAATGCATTACGAAAAGAAAGTGAATGACTTTTAGAAGGAAGTTGCATGAGATATGAGGCAAGGGTAGTGGTGAGATTCCAGTAAGACCCCTAAATCTAGACCATCAGTTGATTCCAGGGGCCAGGGGTATTGCTATCAGTTTTCTCTAAACATGTGGAATTCCAGCAGTGATTTTAGGAATGTGCTGGTATTTATAGCTGTAAACTTATTTAAAAGCATCCTTGGGGCCCAAATTTTACTCAAGGGACATTTTTTCCAAGTGTGGTTGAAGAAACTAGGCATGCTTTCTAAACTTCTTCCTTCATTAAACATTGAAGGTATATTTATTGTACAAGTGATTGCGCATGATGTGCTGATGGACTCTATTGCTGTGTTCTCACCTATATGTGTCTGCTGATTGCAGGTGTCCTCAATTAGATTATAAACTCTGAGAACAGGGTCCTAGTGTGTGTATGTGTGTTTAAAATTTTATGTGCTGATAATAGTTATCTTGCTTAAGAAATACAAATTCCCATATTTTAAATATATTTACTACATGAAAATCTTAGTGTAATTCAAGTTTATACAAAAAAGTAAATAGTGGGGGGTGGTATTCACATTGGAGAGGATTGGCAAGCCTTTTTGATGTACTACAAACAATTGTTTACAGAAATTTGATTCATGTGTGGTATTGAATAATTTGAAATAATAGCAGCTAACTAACCTGAAGTTAATTTTGAAAAGGCGAGTGTGAGACAAGGTAAATTTTTTTTTTGCAGTTTTTAAAAATTGAGATATGATTCACAAAACACAAAATTTCACCCCTTTAAAGTGTACAGTTCAGTGGGTTTTAGTATATTCACAGTTTTGTTTGCACCTGTCACCACTATCTAATTCTAGAACATTTCCATCACCCCAAAAAGGAATCTTGCATCTGTGAGAAGTTGCTCCCAATTCCATCCTCCCCACATATCCTGACAACCACTAATCTACATTCTGTTTCTATGGATTTTCCTTATTCTGGACAAATATTTTTATTTCATATTTATATTTATTTCATATAAATGGGATAATATAACATGGTCTGGCTTCTTTCACTTTAGATTAATGTTTTCAGGGTTCAGCCATGTTATAGCATGTATCAGAACTTCATTTATTTTTACGGTTGAAAAATATTCCGTTGTATGGCTATACCAGATTTTGCTTATCCATTCATCAGCTGATGGATATTTGGGCAGTTCCCACTTTTTGGCTATTATGAATAATGCTGCTTACAACATTTGTTTACAAGTTTTGTGTGAACATGTATTTTCAGTTCTCTTAGCTATATGCCTAAGAGTAGAATTGCTGGAACATATGATAATTCTATGTTTTATTTTCTGGGGAACTGCCAGACTGTTTTCCACAGTGGCTGCTTTTTTTTTTTTTTAAATTATAGCAACCTAGTGGGTGTGAAGTGGTATCTCACTGTGATTTTGGTATGCATTTCCCTAATGACAAATAATGTTGAAGATCTTTTTATGAGCTTGATAACTATTTGCATATATTCTTTGCAAAAATATCTATCCAGATCCTTTGCCCATTTTTAATTGGGTTCTCTCTGTATTCTGGATACTAGAAGAGTTGTTTATATAATCTGGATACTAGACTCTTATTAGATGTATGATTTGCATTTCCTATTCTATATATTGCCTTACCACTTTCTTGCTAGTGTAAGAAAGTTTTTAACTTTGAGGAAATCCAATTTTTAGCTTTGAGGAAATCCAGTTTTTCTGTTGTTTCTTTGGTTGCTTATACTTTTGCTGTAAAGTGTAGGAATCCATTAGGAATTTAACACAAACTTTATCATCTGGTGATGGTCACTATGAATAAAGAAGGTTTCCTAAACCAATTAAAGTCAATAAGATTGTTGGTAGAATGGGTTTGATTTATGTGATTTAACTATTGACATCTATGTATCTGCAAATGATACATTATCAGTAATTTTTTAAAGAGATTTATTTATTCCCCCTCCCCTGGTGGTTTTTGCGCTCGCTGTCTGCTTTCTGTGTCCATTCGCTGTGTTCTTCTGTGTCTGCTTGTCTTCTCTTTAGGCAGCACCGGGAACCGATCCTGGGACCTTCTGGAGTGGGAGAGAGGTGCTCAATCTCTTGCGCCGCCTCAGCTCCCTGGTCTGGCTGTGTCTCTTATTGTCTGTCCTCTGTGTCTCTTTTTGTTGCGTCATCTTGCTGTGCCAGCTCTTCACTAGGGCCAGCACTCTGCGTGGGCCAGCTTGCCTTCACCAGGAGGTCCTGGGAATCGAACCCTGGACCTCCTATATGGTAGACGGGAGCCCAATCAATCGCTTGAGCCATATCTGCTTCCCCTTATCAGTCATTCTTAAACCTGTTTTTAAAGCTGTATCTCTGAAGACTTCTACCAAACAAGACTGTGTTAGGTAGTCTTGTGGAAATTAGCATGCTCCTTTATTTAGCAATTACATATTAAGTGTCTAACAAGTTCCTGTGTTGAAATTATTGAAAAATCTAAAATTGAAATTGCTGATCATGTCCTCAGTCTAGTAGGGAAGATGACATGCAAGGATAGCTGTATTACCAAGCAATAAGAGATAAGTACAGATCAAATGCCATTGAAATTTAGAGGAAAGAAATAACTGCTTTTGATTAGGGGGAGAACTGGACCTTAAATGAATAAATAGTAAGAAGCAATAGACATTTCATGTGGAGGAAAGAGTATAAGCAAATATTTATAGACTGGAAGGCTGGAATTGTATTTGGAGAACAAGGGGCCTGTTTGACTATAGCAGGTAAATGGAGTGTTTGGGGGCTGGCAGAGGAACAGGTTGATTGTAATGAGAAATATTGTTGGAGCAATTGTCTGAGGCTAGATTGTGGAGGGAGTTTGGATTTTAATCATTTGACCTTTAGATATATCTTATCGCCAGTTAGGTTTTGGCTACTGTGGGTAAAGTTGGACCATAGTTAGAGCTGATTTTTCAAAATTGCACTTCATTTTCTGCTACCAGTGTTAAAATAGGGAAGGCAAGGAGTTTTGCTGATCTTGAAGCTGAGTATGAGATTTTGCTGCTTCAGGCTTTTTATTTCAACTTGATCATTACTACAGACTGTATTAAAAGTGCCAATAACTGAAGTTTTGGGGGAATTCTGAGTCTCTAGGTTACCAGGAATCATTGAAAAATTCTTCTTAACAGAAATAGTATATGCCTAAATTTGATCTAAAGGTAGAATTTTGTAAAAATTTAAGGAAACTTTTTAGTCTTCAGTATTATACAGAATCTGGTAAAAGGCAATTGTTAGGACAATGTGCATAATAGGGATAATAGTTAAGATTTATGGAGTGCTTTTCTGTTTGAGCAGTTGCATTAAAACATATAATCCTTATAAAAACCTATTGAGTAGTCTTGCTCTCTCTATGGTACAGATACATAAACTGAGACACTGCTGGTAAGAGGAGATAGAAGATAAATTTAACATTTAAATGGCAATGAAGCACCTTAACTGAAGTCACAGAGAACCTTGAGGGAATAGACTATAGTTAGGAGAAAACATTTCTTTTTTGAGTGACATAATTTCTAAAAATGTGTACGATTACATTTGGAAACAGCAACTTCTTTTTTTTTTGAGATACTGGGGGTCCAGAGATTGAACCTGGGACCTCGTATGTGGGAAGCTGGCACTCTACCACTTGAGCCACATCCACTCCCCTGGAAACAACTTTTTAGGGTAAATTGTTAATATGTTTCACAAACGAGCAAGCTCTGAACTGGAGTATGGGAGCCATGAACTGGAATATGGGGTGCTTGTTCCAGCTCTGCATGACATTAAGAAAATTCCTTACTTCAATTGCTTATATATTCAGAATTGCCTCCTTGCTCTCTTATTCTGTAGAGCTGTATTTGTGCCTCTTTAGCTTTTTGTTCTTGGCTTGATGCTTTGGAAACTTAAGGTCAGGGACAGTTTCTCCATAAGCATTTGCTTCATTCTCCATCAGAGTATTCTGTTCCACCTTCCATTATGTTATCATTACTTGGAAAAACAATTTGAACTTGTATTTCTTACTGTCACTGGGGATGGTGAAGGGGTGGCATTGTTTCATATGATTATGTTTTAGGAGGAAATGGCCAAGACAAATGGGAATTATCGTCTACTTTTATTAAAAATATGCTAAAATATAAAAATACTTCATGATAAAAAAACTTGCCAGCTTTTCCAACCATGTCTCAAATGCTTTTCTGAGTTTTTCACTCCAGTCATCCAGGTTTAGTGTATACCCACATCTGTCCTTTCCTGTGTTTATGATTTTTTTTTTTTTTGGGGTGTTGGTTTTTGCTCATATTTTTGAGACTATCCATCTAGTTTCATCCTTGCAATCCGAATCATCCTTCATATATTCTTGGACCACCTTAAGTCTAAAATATTTGTTGAGTAAATGAAATAATATTAATTATGTAATTACGTGTTATGAAAGAGAAGTACAGTGTGCAATGAGAGCATATAAAAGAGCTCCTCACTTGATCTAAAGAAGTATATTTAAGCTGAGTCCTGAAGGATGAGTAGGAGTTAGTTGGGTGAAGAGGGGGAGAAGAACATTATATGCACTATGATATGGGGACTGGAAAGCCTGGAGACAGGAAGGCTCTTGAAACTGAAAAGTCCAGTAAGTGTGAGGTGGTGAGTAGCTGGAGAGGTTTATAGTTGCCAGGGCTACAGGCCATATTAAAACATTTGGACCTTATTTTAAGAGCATTGAAAGTTTAATTGGAGGAGTGACATAAAATTGCATTTTAGAATGATTACTCTGACTGTACAATGGAGAGTACTTGGAAGGGGCAAGGATAGATATGTGTAGGGCATCTAATTAGGTAGCTGCTGTGGTCAGAGATGTTAGTACCCAAGGAGATGAAGATGGGTACCAACTTTTTGTTGTTCCCAATTTCTACTTGCTTTTTGCTCTCAGGCATTAACTCTTGGATGGCTTCCGTAACCTGATGCATTTGTAAATTTAAGCAGGGATGTAAAGCTTATTGCTCACCCTGACTGAAAACCTTTCAGGTTTGCTCCATTTAGGCGTATAATTTTGGACTGGATGCCCTTGTTTGGTGAGGGAGGACAGGACTTCCCCCGGTTGGCTAATGAGCCATACCTGGCAAGCCATGGGTAACAGTTGTAATATTATTGTTCTCCCATCCCTCTGAAGAGATGTTTTCTTTTCTTTAACTTTTCATAGCATCCTGTGCATGTTTATCTCTCTTGAAAACAGGAACTCTGTTTTATTCATGTTAATAGCCCCAAGTTCCCAGAATAGAATGTCTGGTGCATGAATATATCTTAGTAAATATTTAATAAATATTTGACACAGAAAGTTGACTTAGTGTATTGGCCTGGTGAATGAACTATTTAAGTTAAAGGTTGTGTTTGTTTTTGCTTTTTAAAATTGTTTTATTTTTAAACATGAGGCTGTTCTTGAATAGATGTAACCTTTTTTTTTTTTTTTTTTTTAAG
>JAQZBX010004602.1:0-59478 GCA_029593785.1 Cabassous unicinctus | reverse complement strand
GAGTCCTTTATAAATGGAGGACGGAAAACAGAGACACAGAGAAAAGTGCAGAGAGAGAAAAATCCACAGAGGCTGGAATCAGTGGAACACAGGAGAGGCCCCTGAGAGCCTAAAAGAGATGAGGCCCAGAGGACAGTGGAAAGTTGACCAATATGCCTGATCACTCACAGCTGAGCTCCAGAGATGGTCAGAGCTGCCATTATACCCTGCACTGTGCCTGATGACAGCCTGGAGGGAAAGGCAGAGACTTTGGCAAAGAGCAGCCACCATTGTGCCTGGCCATGTGGCAGGATTCCAGGTTCACAAACAGCTGAAGTTTGGTGAGACGGCATCTCTGATGATGCCTTGGTTTGGACATTATCACAGCCTTAGAACCCTAAGATTTTAACCTAATAAATTCCCAATATAAAGGGCAACCAATTTCTATTATTTTGCATTGGCAGCTTTTAGTAAAGTGAGACAAGCAATGAATGCACATGTATCCTTTTTTTTCTGCCTCAACTGTGCTGGCATATAAGAACTTTGCTATTCACAGGATAAAATAATCTAAACAAATGAATGTATTTAATATGACATCATGATCCAACAATCTCCATTTTCAGTTGTGGAAAACCTAGAATTGAGGGATTATAACTATAAAATTTTAGGATTTTTATTTTATTAATATATTGCTTATATATAATCATTTGACTTTACAAAGGTATTTTACATTTTCCTTGAACATTTTAATTAATAATAATAATGTGCTTATATTGTTTATATCCATATGAATTCCTTACTCTTTGTGAAATATTTTGTGCAAATGAAATTGCTTTTCTATAATATCCTCTCAATTAAGTGTGGTTTCCTCTAATATCCTCATTTGGTATAGGAGATACTTTAAGAAGATAATTTTATAAATTTTATAAACTACCAAAACATTACTCAATGGTAAAGATGATACTATTGAACCAGGCTTGCATTTGTTTTTTAATTTATATTAGCTTTATCAAAGTCATGCATTAACACTCCTTCCTATCTTCCATCTCTTCATATTTAATCTTTTTCCTCAGTCTGATGAAATTCTTATGATTCACTATACTACATTTACTATAGGTTCACCTTCAAAATCCATGGTGGTTGGTAGAAGAAGACTTGGCCGTTAGAGAGATTTCCTGGTATTCTCTGTTTCTTATTACCTCAGGATAACCAGAAACTATTTAATTCACAATTTTAAAATGTGGAAAATACCATACTGAGCAATATTGCTAATTCTGCATCTATTGTTAAACAGATGATACATAGTAATATATTATTATGATCAGCAATGAGTGTACCTGGTTTATAATACCCAGTTAATATATTTCAGAAAGTGTTCATCATAAAAACTACACAGGAGATCTCTACATTTCCACTGGATTTAAAGTACCATTTTCATTTATTTACTTTATTTTAGATTTCCATAAAATGTCATTGTAACTCTCTTTTACCTATAAATTTATTAGCTACCTTTTAAAATTGATCTCATTTTTGTTTAACTATATTAGGTCAATTTTTTATCTTTACATTTCCAATCTTTGACATATAGATTTGTATACACACACAGATCTTCAAGTACCATTAAAAATTTAATTCTGTACGATAAACACTGGGATCAAACACATTCATACTATCCTGTTTTCCTAACTTTATCATATGGGATAGAAAAAATATTAAGAATGCTAATGATCTTGAGATATATCATCACTGTTTCAGGGAATTAGTCATTAGTGATATCAAAGAAACAAATAAACTATAATATACAAATATACCTTAAAAATGAGGCAAGTTTATCTTCCATACAATGAAAAAATTTTTTGGAATATTAAAAGAGATTGAACAAATATATGATCTATTCCCTTCCTTAATTGAATAAAATTCATGGAGCCACTTCTGTCATAGATACATATTTAAAAATAATTCTTTTTCTAGAGGTTTTATTAATACATTTTTTCTTTAGGAAGGACATATATGCATCATATCCTTAATGAACACTACATAACTGGTGAATTCAACCTCAAGAGAGCCAGCTTTTCTTCAGCTCATCTTGAGAAGGATTTCTTCCTGCCTATACTCTTGTGAGTAATTACATGTTTAATGATGTTCCATTGCAATGAAATTAGCAATTAATTCTTTGGTCAAACTTAACAAAGAAAAGTATTTGATAATGTTTCCCAATTCATGGCAGTTACAATATATTTTCTTTTCTTTGTCAGAATATAAGTGTAATTTATTTACACACAGTAAGTCAATATGTCCTTGACTTCCTCAGAATAGCTCTCCACATATTTTGTTGGATTTCCTTTTGTTTCATGCCAGATGTGTAGTTTGTGCGTTCCTAACTCTGTCCATTTTATTTTATTTTATTTTTAGGGGAATGGGGTATACAATGTTTCTGGTATACTATAAGACTGCTGATTTTCTGTTTTGGGTGAACTTATGTAATTTTTGTTTGGAACCTTTGGTTGAATGTGTGCTATTCTCAATTTCAATCTCATTCCTCCACTCCTGAAAAATCCCCTGATGCCTATTTGTATAACACTATGGGTCTAATTCATATTTATTTCTCAGTAAATGGTGAATCTCATCAAGGATGATTTAAGTTTGCAGTGGCCACTTGGTGAACATGTGAATTAACCAAGGTAGAGCATTTGAGACTTGCACTTGAAAAGAGTTTCCTGGTCTTTAGTAAAGAAGTGGGGTGTACTCTTTGATTGGTATTTAGAAGCTTCCGAAAGATATAATGATTCTAAAGCAGCCTCTTTAAACAATTTCTTAAAGATGCTACTAAATGTAGAGGATGTTAAAGTAATATAAGTTTTAATTTAATCAAATTGAGTCACAACACTGGCAAAGGTATTTCAATAATAATCCAGATTTGTATAATTTGTCATCTTGAAGGTAGATTCCAAGACCTTTTTTTATATTAAACATTAGACTTATGCTCAGTCATGTAGGCAAGTAATGCAGGATGTGCTTTTTGTCAGGAAAAAAATTTAAAAAGTTTCTAAAAATAAAACAAAATTATTGGTCATTGCAGAATAAAAAAGAGAAAGTATAGGATAAAACCTAAATGGATATGGAAATTTGTAAATGGTTTTCAGAAAAGCAATTTAGTTTTTCATGTTATAAGCTGATTAATATTTAATAAGATTTTCTATAAGATTTTGAAGAAATAGTATATTCGTGCAAAGGAAAATTTGGTTTTCTGTCTGTTAAAATAATATTTTTTGGGATTATCCATTTGTTATTAAGAGATGGTAACAAGATTTATTTACCTTTTGAGAAATTGGCTTAGAAGACAGATATTCTATGTATTATCACAATAATTTCCTGTACTTTATTTGGCTTTATCATATCCCTCTTTGTTTAAGAGAACCAAATGTTCTAACTTTTGAAAAAACTGTTTGAAAAATAATATTATTTCCCATAAATAATTTTTAATTCTTTTTTGTCACAGAAACTGCCTCTTAACAATCTTTCACTGAAGTAGACCCTCCATTACTGGCTAGATAAAGTTTTCATTTATTTTGTTTGAGCTCTCAACTCATCATATTTATTCAAAAGAAGTTTGCTTCACTGCAAGAAAAGTTATTCTTTCCTTTCTCTTGGCAGCACCTGCTAAGAGGACTTTGCCCAGTTCTAGCCACTGGGCATACTAAGCTTCCATTTTAAGACCAAGCATGATTTGCAAGAGAGCATACTCTGTAAACCAAATCCCATAACCTGCCTTCTCTCCAACTTTTAGCCCACATGACTTAGCCATTCCCTTTAGCCTAACTTTCCCACACAGTATAATACTGTAGGTTCAATTTTGCTCAGGTAGACTGATCTCAGTTTCCCTGAGATATGGTCTTCTTACTGGGTGACTATGCAATAAACTATTTCTCTTCTCAAAATCCAGGTGTCATAGCATTGACTTGTGTGTGCATCAGGCAGTGAGTCCACTTTGGGCAGTAACAATTTGGTGGCAATAAAGGGACAGTCATAGAGAATTCTGCTTGAGGCTCCATAGACCCTGGAATGGGATTTTCCAATCATTGACCCTGAATGGCCATCCAGATCCAGTTAGTCTACAGGCTCAATAACTGGGGATTTCTCCCATTTCCACTGGCATCATCAGTCCTTTGGAACAGTTTAATTTCAAGAAAAGAAGTGGTTCCAGATAAAGACATCTTCTGGTTGAGTAAATGTGTTATTTTTGGATGGGTAACTTTGTTAAGTTCCCTGTGTGAAACTTGTCTGTTGTTCTGGGTATTCTGGTTACTGGGTTAAGATTTGGTTTTCAATTCCCACTTTAGCCCAGCTCAGTTGTTGGGTTTGGATTATGAATTAGAATCCTACCTTAGCCCAGCTTGGTTATTGATTAATACCATGGGATTGAATCACACCTTAGTCCTAAGTTGTGGGTTTGAGCCCACCTTAGTCCAACTGGCTTGATCTGAGTGCTGGTCCCAGGTATTTAAGAGTCAGTCATGGAAGGACTCACATCTTGCTGTGGGTTTGAGTCTCATTTTGGTTCTGGTCATGGGTGCAAGTCTACTTTGGTTATAGTCTCTGGTCATGGGTTTGAGTCCACATTGGTTTTGTTTTCATTTGGTTTATTTTATTTTACTCGCTAATGGAATCATTGTTTACCAAGATTGATCTAATTGTGTTTTGTTCTGTGTACACTGGGTCTTAGCATGCTGAAAGTTACAAACATAGGAAATGTTAACAACCTAAGTGGCTGCCACCTTGTAAAATGTGTGTTAGATAATTTTCTTTGCTGAGCTGTGAATAAAGGAAAAAGAAAAAGATGATATTCTTTTGTAACAGAGCTTTGCCCCACTATAGAGTCTGGATAACAATAGGCAGAGAATGGGTCTCTGCCTATATTCCATTTGGACTTACATTGCAAATGTACCAGAATTCCACACATTCAAACTTTTATGTCTTTGTGTTAGAATACAAATTTTCAGAAAATGTTCAAAATTATGGTTCAAATTAGTGAGCTTTTGTATTTCTGTGTTACTGTGGTTTTGTGTCTGACTCATAGCTAAAGATATTAATTGAAGCTAAAAGCTTTCTATTTGTGTCAATCTATTTGTTTAATATATATATATTCCTACTTCCAGATCATAATACCAAATTAACTTTAAAATTCTTAAAAGAGATTTATTTAAATTGCTTAAAGATAAATAAGCCTATTACACAATTAATGCATAAACATATTCCTGAAGTACCTGAAATGAAAGAAACTGAACTTTTAAAACATCCACTGTGAAAATAGAATTTGTAGAATTAAATGCAAATGTTTTAAAATGTCAGTGAATTAACAAGCTTGAGGGCATACCTCGAGCTCCAGGCCTGACTGTTCTGGCCTTCTGAGTGCTGGGTTCTGGGGACATGTGCTTGTGGTTGCTGTGGATGCCTGCATATTGGAGTGGAGACTGACCAGAGGTTCCTGAAGGATCAGCAACATCCCCTAATGCTCTTTGCCCTCTAAGAAAGCAAAGTGCCTTTCAAAGTGACTGTTACAGCTGCCCCAGGAAATGGCAGAGGCTTTTCCAATTGCCCATGTCACATCTTTAGGCAAAATACACCTGGTAATATAATTAACAACAATTGGAAATGGGGCACATGGCCCCTAATAAATACAAGGGCTACCTTATTTATCTAAAATCCCCTCAACCTCATTAACACTTCTTCTGGAATACAGAAATAATTCAAATGGTGGGTGTATGAAGAGAGCCAGTTGGGACAGCAATGGGGGAGGTATGGCTTAAGTTTGGAGCTCTTTCTACCAATCCTGAGAAATGAAGGTGGTAAGAACAATTAAAATGTTGCAAAATAAGCCACATTTTGCATAATTGTCCTGTAAAATTGTTTCCTCACTCTGAAGTTTCAAAAGGATCCCCCAATTTGGAATTATTTTTCCTCTAATTATATTTTTGTGACAGTAGACAGTAAACAAATCATTATTAATGCATGTTTATATCCTTGGGATGGGGGAATTGAATAGAATTTCTGAATTTCAGAAGGTCCAGTAAGTTAAAAAAGAATGTCCTTAAGCACTATAGCTGAGTTTCCTGGATTATGCTTTAGACAATTTAAACAATTGTAGTAATTGTCGAGAATTATGAACAATCAACTTCCAATACAAACTGACTAAAAGTCTAACATTGTTCATTATTTTTAAATGTCATGAAAAAAAGGTTTTTAATCTGCAATGGAGGAAAAATTGAAAAGTGCTGGCTGCTTACATAAACCTGCAATTAAATCATAGCTTAGCCATAGTAAAAAACCAGACCCCTCCTGCTTGCCTCTAGAAAACTGTTTCAGAAATTATTCATAATATATCTCACTAGAATACTGATAAAATGGGAAACTGAGAAAAACAATATATCTGAAACCCATCCACCATAACAGCTATGTCTCCTCAACTATCAGTGTTAACTACAGTACAAATCTACAATTGTATTCTATTTAATTATATTCTCCTTAAATTCATATAGATTTACTAATAAAATAAGATTACATTACATCTTTAAATTGATGTAAAAGGTAAATTTCTGCTGAACAAAATTTAGTTTTTACTTTGAAAAACTTTAAGGATAATTATGTTATAAAGGGAGTTTGGAGACAAATCACAGATTTTTTGGCAACTGACAGCATGCATGTATGAGGTATTTAAAGTATGCAGGATGTGATTTGTTAAGATGGTTTGGGTAGTCCTGCAATAAAATGACTGATTTTTAACAAAATGAGAGGAATGTGTAGGGCAAAGGCTTAATGAATATAGAATGTTATAGGAAGTTTGTGGAAATGAATTTTATTTGTTGCAGTCAATGCTGGCTAAGATTTGATACACATATATAATTTTTTAGAGCTTCATATCAAACAGTAAGTTAATGCAAAAACTAGAGTTTGATTTTCTCTTTGTTAAAATAATGAGGTTGCCTTGGATTACTACATGGCTCTTGGTGAGAAAATACAAACTTTTTCCCCATTTGATATTCTGACTAGAAGATAAATTTCTATAACATAACAGAATATACTTTTTGATCTTTATGTTGATCTTATCTTCCTTTATTATTTTAGAAAATGTCTACTCACTTTTAAAATAAATCTCTTCTCTAGCCTCGGTTAAATAAGTAACCAAATGCTGTTTCACCATGGCCCAATTTCCTATTAAAACAATATTCAAATCTAATAACTTCACAGTTTGTTTGGCCCAAGACAAAGCCTAAATAATATTTTTAGCATATATTCAAACTGTATTCAGGATTTTTTCCTGGCACCCTGGAAAATCACAGAGGATTTTTTCTTTCTCCTTGTAAAAAAGAGGTATGGGGAATAATTAAACTCATTTGATATGTTAACAGTTTGCATGGGAAGTGTTTTCATACCAAAAGGGATTTTCTAACCTTCTGTAGGATGAATTTGTATGGATAAAATGTTATTCATATAAATATTTAAAACTGTATAGAATTAATAGAAATTTGATAATGTTCTCAAAGTCCATGATATGTCCTTATCATAATCTGCCTTTTATTAAACAACATTATTGTTTAATAATGTTGTTAACAGTTATTAACAACATTAATAACTATTAATCATAATTTTAGTTATTCTTAGAAAATTCTATATGTCACAAGAACAACCAACTCCATGTCAGAGACATTGTTTTACTCTGATGCTTCCCTAAAAGTGCTTGCAGTTATTGGCAGGTTAGAGCTTCATCTTGAACAAGGAGGGATTTTAAAAGAGAAGTTAAACAAGTATATAAATAATGTTATCTCTGTTAATTAACTTAACCCTGGTCAAAGTGTGAAGTTGAGATGCAACAAAATTTCTTCTGTGGTCTGTGGTTGATGAACTCAATATAAGTTAATTGCCAATTGTTTTTTATTTCTGTAAATATTTTCATTTGGAAAATATGAATAAGGGAATTATGGCATAGATTGAAAACTCTTGTAGCCATCACATTTGTTCCTTGGTTTGATTGTAATTTTTAAAGTTTGGGGTGATTTGCTCCATGTGTGTGTGACCTGCCAGCTCCCTGGTACTTTGGGTGTCTGTGTGACACCCGAGGGTAAGAGTTGGAGTTCTATAGCTCTGGAGGTACTGAAGGAGAAGAGTTATTCCCTATCACATTTGTTGAAGAAGCTGAAAAAAGGGATCACACTTCAATTGGGGATGTGACTAGGGCTGATCTGGTTAGGACTAAAGTGAATCAGAATACATGGTAAAGGATGATATTGTATATATTTTATGACTTTAGTTTCTGTGTGAGAACAAAGGAGGAGAGATGTATTTTGTCCAAAATTTTCTGTGGCACACCATCAGATTTCACCTGTTTGGTCATTTTACTTCACAATTTTCAGGTGTATTTGACATAGAATTTAGAATATGGAATAAGAATATGGTATTTTATATAGGTTGATGAAATATCCTGATGCATTTCAGAGTGCTTTGAGTATAAAACTAAAAATGTATTTGCAAGGTTGAGACTGGGGAAGGAAAGTCTGGAACTATTATTCCCTCCCCCCTGTGATTTTCTGCTATTCTCTCAAGCAATAAAAGTTTCTAATTTACTGAAACTGTAATCAAAGAATTTTGCAATGTCTAAGTATAAGATTTACTCCTTTTTAGAAAACAAAAATTATCACCATTCAAACTTCTAACAGGGAGACCTGTGAAAATAAACTGGAATATATTAGCTCTTCCTCATAAAGGAAATTATTCTAATGAGGCAAACCCTTGGCCCTGAAACTTGCACTTATGAAACTTATTTCTGTAGTGATGGAACTAAGCTCAATTTTAGTTAATGACTGAGTCATCCCATGAAAAACCTCCCTGTTCCTTAAATTTGGTGTCCTATAGCAGCATTATTCACAATTGCTAAAAGATGGAAACAACCTCAGTGTCCATCAACCAATGAATAAAGAAGATGAGGTATATTCATATGATGACATATTATTCTGCTGTAAGAAGAAATTAGATGGGGAAACACGACAATGTGGAGGAACCTTGAGGGTATAATGTTGAGTGAAATAAGCCAGACACAAAAGGACAGTATTAGAAGGTCTCACTGTTATGAACTCTATATAATGAGTAGACTTATGGAGTTGGACTATGAAGTGTAGGTTTTAGGGAGATAGAATATGGGAAGAGAATGGAAAGAAGATGCTGGATTTATGTAAAATGTTTAATAAGGTCAAATGTAATATGTGATAATGATTGTACTTTAACCACATTATAATGAATGAAACACTGTTGATTTATGGTTGTGATTGTGGCTGAAACGAGTAGTCTGGAAAGATTAATGTTAGTTGGAAGACAGCTGGAGAATAATATTGGTAATGTATAACAATGATTTTAGAAGTAGGTAAGGACTGTGCTTAAGTATATAAATACAAGAATGTTCTACTACAGGGTGTTAAGAATGTGGTAAAAAATGAAGATATATGTATTAATTGATACAGCCAGTTTATAACATATTGTGGCATTGTATCAATCAGATTAAACTATGTCATGGTAGTATGAATTCCCAATATTAGTCTTATTTATATATTCATGATGCCTGTCCACTTTCTGATGGCTACACATCTTTACACTGGAACTCAAACTGATAGAGAAAAATCCGCCCAAGTGTCAAATAGAAAATAGATTATAGAAAAAAGTAATCTAACTTATTAATCTACACTCTTCCTTCCTTTTTCATTTATACTGCATAAGTCTGCTACATGGTCAAGCTTTAAATCAATGGGGTACTGGAATACCATCTTTTTACAGAGAGCCGCATTAAGATTTTAATAATTCAGTCTCTCTCAGACAAAATTTTAGATTAAAGATCTGAATTACAAATGCACAATGGGCATGCATTTTAATACATTTTTTTATTCTAGGCCTCTGAAACAGGGTTTTGTAAAGTAATGAGGTATTTGAAGACAATTTGTTACATTTAGGGAAAGGGATGTATTGCTACTGCTAAATGGTTTATTTAACCCTTTAAAAATTGTCTCACTCCATTTTTCACATTTCCTATAGTTATAGCTTAATTTCATTTATCACCAATGAGAGAATAAGTGCATAGCCCATATGCTTCTGGTACAAGATTGTTCCTTCTTAACTGCTCAATATGTACAATATTTGCAAAGCATCTCCTGGTGTGTTTTAGCCCTAATGAAGACTTTACACCAAGCCATAGAATAACAAGTAACCATGTGAACAGAGCTGACTTCATGAGCTTGTTTATTTTTTCTTTATTAGAGTTGTGGTTTACAGAAAAATCACACATAAAATACAGGATTCCCATATATCATCATATTACCATATTATTAATACTTTACATTAGTATGGAGGCATTGCTACAAATGATGATAGCAAATTTTTATAATTGTACCATTACCTATAGTCCATGGTCTAACTAAGGGTTCACTGTTTGTTAGTGTAATTTTATGGATTTTTCAAAAAGTTTTATTCTGTTACTGTATATACAAGATAACATTTCTCCTATCAATCACATTCAGATATATATTTATGTACTATTAGTTACATTCAATATTTTGTACAAACACCACCAAACATTACTAAAACAAATCTTTCCAAATAAAAACCTGGTACATTTTAAGCATTAATTTCACCATCCCTATCCCCACCCTACCTTTGGTAATGAATATAGATTCTGAGTCTATGATTTTGCTTATTCTAATTTATTTCATATCAGTGAGACCATATTTGACCTTTTGTATATGATTTATTTCACTCAACATGATATCTTCAAGCTTCATCCATGTTGTTGATGTATCAGGATTTCACTATATTTTATGGCTAAATAATATTCCATTGTATGTATATACCACATTTTATTTATTCATTGTCAGTTGATGGACACTTGGCTTGCTTCCTTCTTTTGGCATTTGTGAATAATGTAACTTTGAACATCAGTCTACAAATATATATTTGAGCCTCTGATTTCAATTCTTTTTGAGTATATATCTAGTAGTGAGATTGCCAGGTTATATGGTAGTTCTATTTGTAGTTTTAAGAGAAACTTCCAAAATGGTTGAACCATTTTACATTGTCACCAGTGATGTGTCATGATTTCTCCATATCCATTTAAACACTTATTATTTTCTGTTTTTTTTTAATAGCAACTATTCTAATATGTATGAAATGTTATTTCATTGTAGTATAATTTGCATTTCCCTGATGGCTAATGATTTTGAACAGCTTTTCATGTGTTTACTGGTCATTGGTATATCTTTTATGGAGAGATGTCTACTCACATCTTTGCCAATTTTTATTTTGGGCTGTTTGTCTTTAAATCCAGGTGCACTAGTGAAGATTTGTATTCTGTTTTTGATGGGTGAATTGTTCTTTATATGTCTGTTAGGTCCAGTTGGTTTAAAGCAGCATTCAAGTTCTGTATTTTCTTATTGATCTTAAAGATGTTCTATCCTTTATTAAGTGTGGTTTGTTAAAGTCTCCTGCTATTAATGTAGAACCATAAATTTCTCCATTCATATCTGTCAGTATTTGCTGAACACATTTTAGGCCTCTGCTGCTAGGTGCATATATATTTATAATTGGTATATCTTCTTGTTGAATTGTCTGCTTTATCAGAATATAATGACCATCTTTGTCCCCATGACTGTTTTTGTCTTAAAGACCATTTTATCTTATCTTCGTATACCTACCCCACCTCAATTTTGGTTGCTCCTTGCATTGTATACCTTTTTTCTGTCCATTCACTATCAACCCTTATTGTATATTTCAATTTAAAGTGAGTCTTTTGAAGAGAGCATATAGTTGGGTCATGCTTTTTATCCATCCTGCCAATTTCTGTCTTTGGACAGGAAAATTTAATCCATTTACATTTAATGTCACTATTGAAAATTTAGGAATTTCTTATACCATTTGGCTATGTAAACTTTGTATGTCTTATACAATTTTGGACCTCAATTCTACCCTTAATACCGACTTTTATATTTATTTGATTTTTTTTTGTAACATATTGAGTGATTTCTCTTTTCTATTTGGATATATTTTATAAGACTTTTCCTTATGGTTACCATAGGGTTTAAATGTAACATCTTAAATATATAAAAATCATATTTTGAATGGTACCAACTTAATTTCAATATCATGCAATATGCTTTTCCTATACCCCTCTTCCCACCCCCCAACATTTTTTTTGCTCTTCTTAACACTTATTTATTTGTAAATTGTAGGTCCAAAACCACAGATATCATTTGATATGCATTTGCATTTTAACACTAGTAAGAAGTGAGTAGTAAGGTTGCATACAAAAAAATACTCTACAATAATAGTGGGACTTATATTTATCCAAATGATTACTTTTACCAGAGGTCTTTATTTCCTTATGTCACTTTGAGCCGATGTCTTCCGTACTTTCAGTCTAAAGAACTTCCTTTAGTCTTGCTTTAGGGCAGTTCTAGTGGTGATGAACTACCTCTGCTTTTATTTGAGAACATCTTAATATCTCACTCATTTTTGAAATATAGTTTCACTGCATTTAAAACTCTTTGTTGACTGTTGTTTGAGTTCAGCACTTTTTAAGTGCTGAAATTCAATGCCTTCTTGCCTCTATGGATTCTTACAAGAAATTAACACTGAATCTAGGTGGGACTCACTTTTACATAACATATTGCTTTTCTCTAGCACAACTTAGAACTCTTTCCTTGTCTTTTGCATTCAATATTGTGATCAATAAATGATGGGGTGTATTTTTCTTCATTTATCATGTTTGGTCTTCTCTGGCCTTCTTTGACGTGCATGTTCATGTCTTTTGCTAATTTTTTGAAGTTTTCTGTCATTATTTATGAATATTCCTTCTGCTTCTTTTGTTGGTATGCTTGATGATATCGCTTTTCAGAATTGTTTTTTCTTTCTGTTCTTCAGCCTGATTCATTTCAAGTATCTTGTCTAGAGTTCACTGATTCTTGCTTTTGCCAGCTTCAATCTGCCCTTGCAACCCTCATGGGAATTTTTCATTTAAGTTTTTGTGGTCTTCAACTCCAGTATTTCTGTTCAGTTCTTTTTAAAATTTCCAGCTCTTTCCTAACAGGCTCATATGGTTCATTCATTGTTTTTCTGATATCTTTTAGTTTCTTCTCTGTATTTTGCTTCATCTCCTTGAGAATTTAATGATTGATTTTTAAAGTCTTTTTTATATTCACATTCTCTTCTTTTTATGCTCTTATATTTGATGGGCCATCATGTCCTGTTTCTTTGTTTGCCTTGTACTCTTTTGTCTTGTACTGTACATTATAATATTTAAAATGTTAACACTTGAATTTCTTCCCTGAAATGTCTGTTCCTTACTTTTGTAACTAGCTTATGGTAAGACAGATTTTCTTGAGCTTCAGCCTTCCTTCATGAAAGTCTACCCAAGGCAAATGCAATATGAATGGTTTTCCCTGTCTTTATGAACGTCTGTCTTGTCCTGCACTTTTGCTTCTTAGTTGTTTTGGCCTTTCTTTGTTTACAGGAGTTTGGTTGTTACTCTCTTTCCCATAGGATAGACATACCTCTCATGGGTGTTTTTTTTAATATTAAAAAAAATTAAAGGTACTTAGATTGCACAAATATTACACAAAAAATATAGGGATACCCATATGCCCTGCTCTGCACACCTCCCACACTCTCCCACATAAACAACTTCCTTCATTAGTGTGGCACATTCATTGCAATTGCTAAACACGTCCTGGGGCATTGCCATTGAGCATGGACCATAGTTCACATTGTAGTTTACACTTTCTCCCACACAATTTTGCAGGGTATGGGAAGATATAAAATGTTCTATATCTGCCATTGTAATGCCATTCAGGATGATTCCCAAGTCAGGAAAAAGCCCCCATATTACATCTATCTTTCCCTCCCCCTGCCCCTAGGGCCTTCAGTGGCCGCTGCCTCCACATCAATTCTGTAATTTATTCTAGTGCTAGTATCACAAGTCTATAGTAGAATATCAGTAAGACCACTCTAGTCCATAGTTCATTCCCCAATCCTGAGGATACTTGGATGATGATGTACAATCCACCAATAATTGAGAAGGGGCTTCGATCACATACAGCCTATGGATGGGACTCTCTTGCTTGCAGTTGTAGGCTCTCTCATTTCCTTGTTATGATGGTTGTCAATACTCATATCCTTGTTAATTGTCCTGGGTGAGTCCAATGAACTGGAGAGCAGGTGTTGCAACACCCTGAGGCTCAGGACCAACTGATACATGGACAACCAAAAGATTCATGTCTCTTGGACATAAACCTAACAACTTCAGCATGAAGTATAGGTTCAAATAGAAGGGAAAGATGAGCCATGTGTAGGGAAGCCATAACTGAGTCCAACTCTCTCACTCTCAGGAGCAGAAATTCCAAAGTAGGACCCACTGGCAAGGCACCAAACTCTGGAGCTATCTGCCCTGACCATAGGACCTCGATGTCTCCAAAGCCCTCAGGAGCCCCACTATATGGAGTAGTAGCCACTTTGGCAGTCTATGAGATTCTGCTGAGATGTGCATAAGTCTTACCTCTGTGATGACCTCCTGACTCACTTTGAAATCTATTAGCCATATGAACTTATTTGTCTTTTACATTTCCCCCCTTTTATTTGAGGACTTTTTCCAGTTTCATTGCTAGTTAGTGCTTGTTAATAATCCCTCAGTGCCAGGGAGACTCATCCTCAGGAGTCATGTCCCATGCTGGGGGCAATGTAATGCACTTATATGCTGAGTTTAGCCTAGAGAGAGGCCACATTTGAGCAAGGAGGCTCTAAGGAGGCAACTCCTAGGCACCCCACAACAGCACACTAAGTTTCAATTTCAACAGCTAAGGCTCACAAGCATAGTCATCAATATCACGGGCCCATCAATGGACTATCCTCTTTCATCAGTCATTACCCCTGTACTTGGGGGCCAGATGTTTCTCCATTAGAGAATGTGACAGAGCTCTCCAGGATGGGAATTCATTATTCTCTTGGCTATTGTGAGAAACTCCACCCACTGTGACAATGCCGCATAAATATTTAAACACAATTATATACCTTATATATATATGTACAGGTGAACTTTCTTCCATATATCCCCCATCACTGACACCCCCACCAATGATCTTCTCCTGCCCGAGTTGTAACGCTTCTTTGATCTAAAGCTTTTTCAAAAATGAAGCCAATAAATTAGCCAAATACAATTAATAGGAAAATGAAATAACAATGTTAGGTTTAAATATAAGAAATAAAATACATAAAAATTTAAAGAAAACTAAAAATAAAATAAAATTTAAAAATTGGGATATTAAAAAATGAAAAATCTTAAAAAAAAATTTTTTGGCATTTTTGCCTTTCATCACTGTAATATCTGTTGTCCTGTATGTACAGTGACATTTTCTATTCATTCCCTGGTGTCATGCTTTTTTTGTTTTGTTTTCAAAGAAGTTTTAGCTCACAGTAAAATCACATACAGAATAGAGGGGACTCCCATATACCCAACATCCTCTCCCTTTTGCCCCTTCCCATATTAATACCTTTTTGTATGTGGATGGTACATTTGTTACAACTAATATACAAATAGTGAAACATAGCTGCTAACCATCGTCAATGGTTTACATCATGGTTTAAATTTTAGACCATAAATTTTACAAATTTTGATGATATTTAACATGGCCTGTGTTCATCATTGCAAGATCATGTAGAACACTTCCATTGCCCCCTAAATAACCCGTCTATAGATGGTCCATATATTCTATTTCTCCCTCTCCCTCCCCTTGGGGCCCATGGCTACTACCTGGCTTCACTCTCCTTGGATGACAATATTCATAGCTATTTGCAACATCACTGAGGTCTTGACACATTGGTTTGTCCTCCCCTATTAGGAAATTCCCAGGCTCTTGAGAGACTCCCATCCCTCTGAGAACATATCAGTCCTCCCCAGGGTGGGAGTCCAACTCCTTCCCACTTATACAACACATTATGACAAAATGATCACTCACACACTTCCTAGAAGCCTGCCCTAGGGGTAGCTTGTCCTGAATGCCCCCCCCATCCAACATTCTAAATCAGTAATGCTTCCTTGTCATATTGCCATAAGAGTATTCACAACTTTGTACTTTCAACCACATACCTGCCAAACTCCAGTGTTCACCTAGTCCCTCCCCAAACCCTCTCTCCAGTTCCATGGACCATCCAACTTACCCTCCCCACTCTACCCACCTCTCAAACCTGTACCACCCAACCCAATAGCTACATCTGGTAAAGTAGCTATTTTTATATGGACTTGGCTAACTCTCTGAATCCCCAGTCAGGTTCTGTCTTGGATATGCCATTTTAATTTAATGATTGAACTTTATTGAGTCTATTCTGCTTTATTAGTAATATTAGAGAGTACACACATGAGCATGGGCATTTTGTGTCTCTGAGTTATATATAGCCATAATTATTTTAATGCTTGGTCTCCATTAAGGAACAATAATATGTTAAAAGCTGCCATTTGATGGTGGTGTACATAATGGCTGCCCTGGGTAATGTGTATGAAACCTGAGGAATCAGCACACCCCATGGCAGTTTTTTATTGTCAAATCCTCAAGTGTGCATGGGAAGAAGTTTTACAGGAGTGGAGGGTTCCATTGTCCCTAGTGACAGTTTTCTGCCATAGTATGTTGCATGGACTCTAGAACCTTAACCAGAGGGGACTAAAAATGTCCTAATGTGGCACAGTTTTCTCCTTTGGCCACACAGGCCTATCAGCCTTTTGGCCTCTTGGTAGTGGGAGCTGCCAGTGTCTATAACTTCCATTTGTCTTTGTCTGGTGTGATCCTCTGAATATTAGCCCAAGTGAACCCTTGAAATTCTGTTAGCCAATCTCCTGGACATTCTCAGGACTGATTGTACAATCTGTAGATGTTAAATATTTATGACTTTGTTGCATGGCCTATTTAACCAATTTTTGTAGTGGGTCCTTCAATGAAGATGTCACAAATATTGTGTATGAGAACTACATTTGGGATAACTAGTCTAGTTATAACTCTAACCCTACCCATAAATAACAAATAGCAGGAAGTTAAGAGCCCTGAAGGAAAACAATAAGGGTATCCTGGAGGCTATTCCACGTAAAAGTAAATTGATCTTGGTCAAAAACCATATAGGTATGGAGACAAAAGCATTAGGAGGTCATTAACAGCATTTCCTGTGTGGGCTGCTACCACCTTGGAGACAGCAATGTCAGGAACTGCATGGGTAAAGAGTAACAGATTTCAGGTTCCTGAGGCCTTTTTTTTAGGACAGAGAGTGCAGTTAAACTGCAACACAGTTTTTCCCAACATTCCTACCCGTATCAAGTCCTGAACTAAAAAATAATTCCCCAGAGACCTCAGCCCCACCCTTAATCCTTTTTCTGAAAGGGATAAGATTGGGGTACAGGCAAGGGGGATCTTCCTCCCTATATGACCCGTCTTGCTCATAGTCATGAATGTCTTCCTCACTGTCCTGCTCAGGGTTCAGGGAGGCCTTATTAAGTGCCATTTTCTTCCTCCCAAGACTGTGTTCAAGGACTCGGTGGGAGGGGTGGGGTGGAATGCAGCATTCTAAATATATTCAGTCCTGTGACCCTTCTTCTTCTTACTGTTTTATAGCTCATACTAGGGCCTTAACATCTAAATTAAAGTGATCCATTTTTAGCCAGATACTTTTTAAAAAATATTTTTATTTTAAAGAACTTTAGATTACATAAATGCTACATAAAAAATATAGGGGATTCTTATATGCCCCACTCCCTCCCCTCCTACACTTTCCCACATTAAAACATCCTTCATTAGTGTGATACATTTGTTACAATTGATGAAAACATATTGAAACTAACTGTGGATTATAGTTTATATTATAGTTTACACTCTGTCTCACAAAATTTTGTAGGTTATAATAAAATACATTATGGCCTGTATCCATAATGGCAATGCCATGCAGGAAAATTCCAGTGTCCTGAAAATGCCCCCATATATACCTAGTCTTCCCTCTCCCTCCCCTCAGAACCTCTGGAGGCCACTTCCTTTTATCAATGATAAAAGTTCTTCCATTGCTACAATAATAATAAGTATTTAAGAGAATAATAATAAGTCTACTTTAATCCATTGTTCATTCCACAATCCTGAAGATTTTTGGTGTTGATGCCCACTCTGTCTTTAATTTAGAGGGGGCTTAGATCACATGGGGAAGATGGATGGAACCATCTTACTTGCAGTTGCAGGTAGTCTCTGTTCCTTGGGATGTGCATTGTCAATCATCATCACCTTGTTAGTTGTCCTAGGGAGTCCAATGAACTGGAGAGTAGGTGCTTCAACTCTACTGAGATTCGGGACACAACTGGCATATAAACAGACCAAAGATTTAAATCTCTGGAACATATATTTAACAAGTGTAGTGCTAATTATAGGTTCAAATAAAAGGGGCAGAAGAGTCATGTATAGGGAAACTATAAATGAGTCTAACTATGTTGCATTGGGGAGCATAAATTCCAAGGTATGGCCCACTGACAGGGTGCCAAATTCTTGAGCCTGTTTGCCCTGCTTATAGTGTCTCAATGTCTCTAGAGCCTTCAGGAGACCTGCTGTTTGAATTACTGTTTACTGTGGCAGTCAATGAGATCCTGATGAGATATGCATAAGGGTAACCTCTCTAATGTCCTCCTGACTCACTTTGAAAACTCTTCACCATAAAAACTCACTTGTATGTAATAATTCCACCTTTTGGTCAAGGCCTTTTTCAAGATACATTGTTAGTTGGTGCTTGGTAGTAATCCCTCAGTGCCAGGGAGGCTTATCCCCAGCAGTCATGTCTCACATTGGGGGCAGGGAGAAGTAGTACATTTGTACCCAAAGCCCTCCCCCTTTTCCACCCTCCCCTATTAATAATGTTTTCCATGCAGATGATACATGTGTTACAATTATATGCAAATATTGAAGCATTGCTACTAACCATGGTCAATGGTTTATATTATACTTTACATTTTGGACAATACACTTTTATAGGTTTTGATGAAATTTAAAATTGCCTGTATTCGTCATTGCAAGATCATGCAAAACAATTCTAATGCCCTAAAAATGCACTATGTTCCATCTGTTATTCTTCCCTCCCTCTCCCCTCAGAACCTATGGCAGTGGCTAAGTTTCAAGTTTGGATGAATAAGATTAATTGTTACTTGCAATAATATTGAGGGCTTGACATATTGATCTATTTTCTTTTATCAGGTACTGCCTACGTTCTTGAGAGATTCTTGCCCTCTAATTGAGAACATAGCAGGACTCTCCACGATAAGAGTTTACTATTTTCTTGTTTATTGTGTGGGTCTCCACCCACTGATGCAACACACTATGATAAGATCAACAATTACATATACCACAGAATATGCCTTAGGTGTGCTCTATCCTGTATATCACTCCACACCCGATGCCCTGCACCAGTAACCCTGCCCTGTTATATTTTCCAAAAGAACATTCCCAACATTGTAGTTTTAATGACAGACTTGCAAATCTCCAAAGTTCACCTGCTCCTTCCTCCACCCCTCCACCCAGTTCTATGAATAGTCCAACCCAACCCTCCCATCCTACTCCCCCTCACAGACTAGCACCACTGAACCCAATCACATCATTGCACCACTCTCATGCCCATCCACTGCCCAAAAACTTTTAGTTCCCTAGGCTGCTCAAACAAGTAGCATTGGTTAGCTTAAACAATGGGAATTCATTTGCTCTCAATGTGAGGTTCGGAAAAATTCCAAATCAATGCATCATCAAGGTGATGCTTTCCTCCTGAAGACTACGGAATACTTGGGCTGACTGCCAGCAATACTTACTCTTAGCTTTTCACATTGCAAAGCACATGGTGGCATCTAGTTCTCTCCCTTCTCTTCTGGTTTCCATAGACATTCACTTTCTGGCTGCTCATTATGTGGCTTCCTCTCTGAATTTTATTCTCTCATAAAGGTCTCTAGTGATAGGGTTATGACCCATCCTGATTGAGGTAGGTCACACCCTAACTGAAGTAACCTCATCAAAAGATCCTACTTACAATTGGTTCATGCCCACAGGAATGGGTTAAGTTTAAGCACATGTTTTTCTGGGGAACATACAGCGTCAAACTATCACTGTAACCAAAGCCACATTGCCCCAGAGAGTGGGCCCTGCCTCCTCCTTTTTCTTTCCCTGGTTTTTCCTTGTGTTGCCCTCTGGCCCTTCTGGCTGGGCAGCTTCAATAGTCATAGGATCAGAAAATCTAAGTTCATTAAATGTTTTAAAAGAAATTCAAGACCCAAAAGCATTTCATTTTCTGAGTTACAATAATTCTATTTCAATAAAATATCTTTTCAGACTCTGCCTGGCTACTTGCAGTGGTAACATCTCCTTTTCTTCCTTAGTGAATGGTCCTCCCATCTATGCTGTGTAACATATCCTCTGTATCAGTCCATTTCTTTGCACATCTACAGCTATTTCTGCCTCTCTTTACATACCAGTTTAGTAGGATGATTGCTATATATTCTTTGATTGGATGTCTTATAAACAAACAATAAATGATTCTGAGATTCTTATGAGGACAATTAATCCAAAGGAAACCAGATAGATAATATCTCACCACTCTGTCATTTCAGTTGTTCTAATAAGAGCATCCATGTGAGCCCTTTCTTTCCTTCTTAGCCCAACAGACTATAAACTTTTTATTTGATTCTGACAATAATCAATTCCATTTTTCAGTTGTTCAGTGTACTAGAATTCCTCTGCTTACATTCTCACCTGCAGAGAGTGTCTAAGAAAATCATCCCACCTGATATCATTCCTTCTCAAAGAAGCCTTCCTGCAATCACCTATGAATTCCAATATTTGATGAAAGACTAATTCCTGTCCAGGCATCTTGCCTATATGCTTTCCTAGAATTTACTGAAATTTCCTTATTCAAAATAACTATTCTCTAGAAATACACCTAGAAACTCCAGCACCACATATAGGTTTGTGGATTGTTATGGGAGGTGTGGGAGTTGGGAAACATGGGAATCCTTGTAATTTTTGTGTAATATTTATGTAATCTAAGCATCTTTTAAAATATATATTTAAAAAAAAACTTTACAGATAAAACACAAACAGATTTTTTTTAAAGTTTGGTACAGTCTCTTGTGATAATACCAGCCACCATTTATGGAATGATTCCTATGTGTTAGGCACTGTGCTAAGTACTTGACACAGGTAACCTCAGTTTATTCTATAGACAAGGAAAATGGGATTTAGAGAAATGTGGTGACTTTCCTAAGGATACACAGGTATTACATTAAGGAATTGGGATTCAAGACCAGGCTTTGAGGCTTCAAAGCCCACTGCTCTTACCTGTTCACTATGCTTAATTTAATGTTAAATTTATTGTCAATTTAGTGTTTTTATATGAAAAGGTGTAGGGATACAGAAAAATCATGTGACAAATACAGGTTTCCCTTATACCCCTTCTATTATTAACACTTTTCATTACTGTGGTACTTTGTTGCAACTGATGAAAGAGTATTATAATTGTAGTATTAACAATAATCCATAGTTTACATTATGGTATGTATTTTCAACATATCGCCCTAATATTAACACCTTACATTTGTGTGTATATGTATGTGCCACATTTTGTTTATTCATTCATTGTTTAATGGACACTTGTGCTGCCATGTCCTAGCAGCTGTGAATACATCAGTGTGAAGATAAAAAAAAAAAAAAACTATTGTAACCACATTTATTTTACATGTGCTTATCTTGGAACATTCAAAGTCATGAATAGATGCTGTTTCAGTATTGATTATCCTCTCAACAATAAAACATTTTCTTAAAGGGTGTAATTAAAAATATTTAATTATAATAAGAATAATGTGGTAATAATTTTAAAATGTTAGAATTTAAATTATTGTTAATATATGCTTTTTATATATCTATTTTTAATTACAAAATTAGTATATAATTTGGATAATATTATTTATGGAAAATAAGAGTAATTTGCACTTTCTTTCACTGATTATATACATAAGAATTTCTAGTACTTTTGCAAAATATTTTAGCAAATTATTTTTCTATATTAACCTCTCAATTTAAGTTTGTTTCTTCTACCACCTTAAGGAAGAAAAGTCCATAAGTGGGAAATTATTTTTTTAGAAATAGTAAATGAAATACTAAGTGATGAAGTTGATAACATTGATCTAAAAGTAGGTTATTGGAGAAGTCCAAATTACAGATGATTTTTATGTTTCTTTTATCAAAATCATGCATTTTTAGGATCCTTAGAATTTCACCCTCCATCTCTACAGATTACATTTGTTTCGTTTGGTTTGTACAAATTCTCAAGTTTCTGTAGATTAAATTTATCATCCATCTTCTACTTCAGAGTGCATTTCATGGTAAAAGGCACAGCTTTGATTGTGAGAGAGAGGAAATAGTTTAATATTTCTGTCCTGCTCCTTATTACCTCAAGGGTATATGGAAATTATTTACTTTACAATTGTAAAATGTGGAAACTGAAAAAAAAGGGAACCTTACTCCTCATGAAATTTTAACACATGAAATGAATTATTATATTTAAAACCTACATGCAGCATATTGAACTTTAATATTCTGCAAACAAATATAAGAAATTATTTAAAAAACTTCACTGGATATCTCTACAAATCCTTTGCTGTTTTGAGGATGATTTTTGTTTTCCTGGATTGACTTTTATGAGATAATTTTTTTAAGTAACTCTTGTCTCTAAAAAGCTTAGCTATCTATAACAATATAATTCTAGTGATATTTCATTCTTAGTGCTTGTGTTTGTTCAGTAACTTGGTAATTTCTGTAACATTATATTTTCTATATTTTGAGTGTAGTCTATGTATCACATATATTAACAGTTACCAATTTTAAAACAAATAACCTATAACAAAACTAGAATCAGTAAAAATCAGTCTATGAGTATCAATTTATATTATGAAGCAGGAATAAAGTTTGATAAATACCTTGAAACACCTCATAGTTTTTATTGGATGTTTCATTAGTTGTTTTAGAGGAAAACATGAATTTAAGCATATAAATAAACTTGAAAATGTTGAATCACATTTATCTTCTATAAAACAAATATTTGTTTTGCACAATTATAGAGACTACAAAATCCATGATCCTGCATCTTTTTTTCACCTAAATATTTTAGACACTTCTAGGAAGATTTATATTTACCCTTAATCATATAAACAATTCTGCTTCTAGATTCTTTGTATACATGGTTAGTCCTTATGAGGCACACATATGGGATATTCCTCTCAGGAGATGGGGAGGAATGATGATTTCACTCTCCAGAGAGGCCAGTTTTCCCTCAACTCCTCACTGGTAAAGATCCATTAGTTATATATTTAGGCTTATTTAAATTCATAATAGTGCTTATTATAAATAAAATTAACATAGATTTTTTTTCTTAAATTTAACAAAAATGTATTTTTAAAGTTTCATAGTTCATTGGTGATTTGACACATATTCAGGTTTATGTCATATTATAAATATAATTTATCTACATTATAATATATTGATAATTTTATGCAAACCCCAATAAAATATATTTTCTAAGTTCTTGAAGCAACATTATGGCATGAAGGATAATCATATACTATTTAAAATTTTCACAAAAATAAAAACAAATTTCCCAGGAGTTAATACATTTTAAAAAGAGATATTTTATAATGGATTTTTAAAAGAAATAAGTAAAATGGTTTAAGCATAGTGCATGACACTTATCAAAACTCCTTTGAAGGGATACTTGTAAAGAGTATAAAATAATAACAAAAGGTAGACCTCAGCTTTTATGTTACAAGGCTCAAAATCAGTTCTGAGGAAAGTTGTCCTTTTATCACTTCCTGAAAATTCTAATTAATGGATGCCAATCAAGAAAGTATCAGAATGTAGGAGAGGGTAAGAAGCTCCCAGGAAGGACTTGGAAATGAAGGCTCAAAAGTGAAGTCTTCACCTATATACACAGGTCATCAGCACAATTATGCAGGTCAGCAGGGAAGTTTAGTGAGTAAATCCCCCTTGACTTAATATAGCATGTTTTTGGCTTCCCCACAGCCAGGAAATCTCAGCAGAGGAGTCACAGGGACCAAGGAGATCTTTACATTTACAGGTCTCTCTTTGTATATTTTGAACAGAAAAGCAAAACTCTGAAGACTTGCTCAGTTTGTAGAGGCACAAAATTTTCCTGATATGGCAAGAGTAATTCAGTGTAAGTCAAAATACATAAAAGATGTGGAGAGGTGTATGAAGGAAATGAGAGCCAGGCATCTAATAGAGCCACACTATTATTTTTTGCATGGAGATTTCACACTCAGAAGAGGGTAGGCAAAATGCATACAAAAGTATACTGATATTCCTTGCAATATTGCAGAACATATTTAACAGAATTTACATACATCTCTCCTCATATTGTTTAGATTTCAGGAATAATTTATACTCAATACAATTATTGGAAGCCCTAGATAACTTAAATTTCTGAATGTTCTATCTATGGAAAATTAACATATTTGAAATTAAAACTAATATAAATAATTATCATTTTTAAATTATTAAAAATAATAAATCCCTTATATTTTAATGAAATAATGCATTTAAAAATGTTTTCTCCCCAAATTCAAATAAAATTATTGAGAAGAAAAAAATGGTTTTACCCTTTTGAAAGATTCTATTTTCAGTTTTATTTCTTCAATCATTCCATTGGTTTGAATGAAAAGTGTGAAGAAAATATGAACTTAAACGTATATATGAAGAGAAAAGGAAAAGAGTATTGCTTATAATTTTATTTAACTGTTCATATTATTCTTTAATGTTAACATTCTACACCAAAACTCAATATGTAGTGATTTGTAATGAATGAATTCCAATTTGTAATCTGAAATTTTATTAATGAACTTTTCACATTTGCTTCTGTTTAAATCTGTTATCTATTTGGCAATTTGAATGGATTTTACCTATGCATAATTTCATAAAATAAAAACATTCACCTGGAAAATATAGGTTCACAGAGATATGCAGATTTTGCAAATACATTTCATTTTAAATTATCCCCAAAACACATAAATTAATGATCACCCCAAACCCATAAGACAGAAATTAAAGTATTAAGGCAAAGATTTCATGTGGAGGACACTAGATTTTCTAGAATTGTAATTTTCACTTGAAACTCAATTTATATCATTAGTAAGTAATTTTGGTAATTCTTTTCATTTATTCTCCCCCTCGTTGTTTGAAAGATTTATTTTATTTATTCCCCTGATAGTTCTTTGAATAATATTTTTTGTTGTTATTAAGCAGGTGTAGGTTAACAGAAAAATCATGCAAAAATATGGAATTCCTGTATACATCCCCATCACAAACAGTTTTCCCCTATTATCAACAAATTTTTTTAACCTGGCCTCATTCTTACAATTCATAAAATAATATTACTATAACTAAACTGTGATTTATAGTCCTTACTTTACCAAATGGTTCATTCTTTGTATTGTACAGCTCTTTGGAATTAAAAAAAAATTATACTGGCAACATACATATGCCCTAAAATGTCACACTGTAACACTCTAAACTATGCAGTTCTCTGGTGTTAATCACATTCATAATGTTGTGCTAACATTACCATTATCCATTGCAAAACTTTTCCATCACTGTAAATAGAAACTCTTTCTGTATCAACTAAACATTTTTCCCCATTCCTTACCCACTCTCTAGTTCCTGGTAACCTGTATTCTAATTTCTGAATTCATTACGTTTCATATTCTAATTGTTTTATATCAGTGGGTTCATACAATATTTGTACTTTTGTGTCTGGCTTATTTCACTAAACATGATGTCCCTAAATTTCACCCAAATTACAGCATAATATCAGAACTTCATTCTTTTATATTCTGACCCAGTTTAAGTATATGCCACATTTGTTTATCTATTCATCAGTAAATGGACACATGGGTTAATTCCAATTTTTGACAATAGTGAATAATGCTGCTACTACTAATAGCAAAGAGCTGTTCAGTTCCCTGCTTTCAATTCTTTTAGACATATATCTACAAATGTGATTGTTGGGTCATATGGTAGTTCTACACAAGCATACCTCATTTTATTATACCTTACAGCTATCGCATTTTTCTTTACAAATTGGGTCAACTCTGTATGAAGCAAGTCAATTTGTTCCATATTTCCAGCAGCATGTGCTCAAATCATGTTTCTGTGTTATGTTTTTGTAATTGTCACATTATTTCAAAGATTTCCATTGTTATTATATATGTTATGGTGATCTGTGATCAAGATCTTTGATGTTACTATAGCGACTGTTTTGGGGTGTCATGAACCATGCCCATAAAAAGTGGTAAATTTATTCTGTAAATGTTTGTGTTCAGACTACTCCACTGATCAGCTATTACCCTATCTCTCTCTTGCTTTTCCTCCCTGTTGCCTGAGACACAACAATATTGAATTTAGCACATTTAATTAGAATGACCTCTACATGTTCAATTGAAAGGAATAGTTACTTGTCTCTTGCTTTAAACCAAAACCTAGAAATGATTAAGGTTAATAAGGAAGGCATGTTGAAAACAGAGGCAGTCTGAAAGATAGACCTTTTGGGCCAAACATTTAACCAAGTTTTGAAGGCAAAGGAAAAGTTCTTGAAGGAAATGCAAAGTGCTTCTCCAGGGAAACACCTGAATGATTATAAAGTAAAACAGCCTTATTGCTGATGTGGTGAAAGTTTTAATGGCCTGGATAGATCAAACCAATCACAACATTCCCTTAAAGCAAACCATAACCCACAGCATACTCTAGCTCTTATTCATTCTCTGAAGACTGAGAGAGTTTAGGAAGCTACAGAAGAAAGGTTTGAAGCTAGGAAAGGTGGGTTCATGAGATTTAAGGAAAGAAGCCTTCTTCATAGCATAAAAGTGCAAAGCAAAGCAGCAAGTCTTGATGTAGAAGATGCAGCAAAGTTTCCAAAAGATCTAGCTAAGATAATTGATTAAATGACTACACTAAACAAGGGTTTTTTGATGTAGAAAAACAGCCTTATATTGGAAGAAAATGCCACCTAGGAATTATATAGCTACAAGTGAAATATTAATGTCTGGCATCAAGACTTCAAATCTGCAAAGAACAAGCTGAATCTCTTGTTGGGGGTAAAGGCATCTGCTCACCTTAAGTTGAAACTAATGTTTCTTTACCATTGCAAAAATTCTAGTATCATTAAGAATTAGATGAATCTACTCTGTTATCTAGAAATGGAACAGGAAAGTCTAGATGAGAGCAATCAGTTTACAACATGGATTATGAGTACTTTAAGCCTACTTTTGAGACCTAATGCTCAGAATGATAAGAAAAAAAGATTCCATTAAAAATATCCCTGCTCATTGACAATGCACCTGGTCACCAAAGAGCTCTGATGGGAATGTACAACAAGATTAGTGTTGTTTTCATGCCTGTTAACACAACATCTGTTCTGCAACCATGGATCTAGGAAAATTTTTTACTTTCAGGACTTATTATTTAAGAAATACATTTTGTAAAGCTAGAATTGTCATAGATGATGATTTCTCTTATATATCTGGGCATGAATTAAAAACCTTCTGGAGGGAAGTAGATGTAGCTCAAGTGGTTGAGTACCTGCTTTCCATGTATGAGGTCCCAGATTCAAACCTCAGTATCTCCTAAAAAAAATTCTGGAAATGTACTTCTAGATGTCAACAAGAACAACTGTGGTTCATGGAAAGGGGTCAAATAACCTTTACAGGAGTTTGGAAGAAGTTGATTTCAACCCTCATGCATAACTTTGAAGGTTTTAAGACTTCAGTGGACAGAGTAGCTGCAGAGTTGATGGAACTAGAAAAAGAGCTGGAATTAGATGTGGAGCTTGAAGATGTGACTGAATTTCTGTAATCTCATGTTAAAGCCTGAAAGGATGAAGATTTGCTTCTTATAGATGAGCGAAGAAAGGGATTTTTTTTTTGGAGATGGAATCTACTCTTGGTGAAGATTCTATGAACATTGTTCAAATGAAAGCAAAAGATTTAGAAAATTGCATAAAATTTGTTGAGAAAGCATAAGCAGATTTTGAATGGATTTTCTAAAATTTTGAAAGGAAGTCTTCTGTGTGTAAAATGCTGTCAAATAAGATTGCATGCTAAAGAGAAATTGTTCATGAAGGGAACTATCAATCAATGGCAAACTTCATTGTTGTCTTATTTTAATAAATTCTGCAGCCACTCCAACCTTTAGCAGCTACCACCCTGGTCAGTTAGCAGCCATCTTTATCAGGGAAAGGCTTTCCACCAGCAAAAATATTATGACTCATTGATGGCTCAGATAATAGTTAGCATTTTTAGCAAAGAATTATTTTAAATTAATGTATGTACATTGATTTTAGACATAACACTATTTCAAAGTTAATAGTCTACATTATAGTGCAAACATAACTTTTATATACATGGGAAAACAAAAATATCGTATGACTTGCTATATCAAGGTGCTCTGGAACCAAATCCAGAACATCTCTGAAGTATGTCCATACATAATTTCTGAGGAAATGCCAACCTGTTTCCTATAGTAATTGCTCAACTTTACTATCCAACCAGCAATGAGCTAGCATTCCTATTTCTCCATAGCTTTTCCAAAACTTATTTTCTATTTTTTAAATAAGAACCATTCTAGTAAGTATGAAATGGCATCTCATTGTGGTTAGTATTTCCATATACTGAATTGCTAATGATGAGCATCATTTCATGTATTTATTGGTAATGTGAATATTTCCTTTGGAAAAAAATAATTCTTATATTTTTCCATTTTAAAAAAAATTAGATTGTTTGTCTTTTCATTTTTGAGTTTTTTTGAGTATTTCTTCATATAGTCTGGATTTTAAACACTAGTGGATATGTTGTTTCCAGATATTTTATCCCATTTTTTATTGTCTTTTTATTTTCATGAGAATGTTCTTTAATCATATATTTTTAAAAATGAAAGCTATTTAAACTATTTTTTGCCTATTGCTTGTGCTTTTTGGTTTAATGTCTAAGAAATCATTTTCAAATGCAAGCCCTTGAAGGTGTTACCCTAGGTTTCCTTTCAGAAGTTTTTTACCTTAATGTCTTAAATTTAGGATTTTGATCCACTTTGAGTTGAATTTGATATATGATGGAGGTAGCAGTCTAGGTCTATTCTTTTGTATATGGTTATCCATCTCTCCCAACACCATTTGTTGAAGATACTTTTATTTCCTCACTGAGTGGATTTTGCATCCTTGTAAAAAATCAATTAGCTAAAGATGTGAGGGTTTATTTCTGCACTCTAAATTTCATTCCATTGGCCTATATGCTCATTCTTGTGCTAGTACCACAAAGTTTTAATGACTGTTGCTTTGTAATAAGTTTTAAATTCGGAAAGTATGAATCCTTAAAATCTATATTCTTTTTCAATATGCTTTGACTATTCCAGGATCCTTATTATTCCATATAAAATTGAGGATTTGTTTTTCCATTTCTCCCAAGATGGCTATAAATTTTATTTGAAATGTATAGAATTCACAACTATATCACAATAGAATTGACATCATAACAATATTTAGTTTTCTACACCATGGACAGAGTTTCCTTCCATTTATTTAGGTCTACTTTCCTTTCCTTCTGGTATATATGTTTTTCATGTACAATTCCTTTACCCTCTTTGATAGATATCTTCCTATACATTTGATTCTTTAAGTTAATATTGTAAATGGACTTTTTTTCTTGATTTCCTCTTCATATTGGTTTTTACTAATGTTTGGTATCACCACTGAGTTTATAATTTAGTCTCATTCCTTACCTTTTCGCTAAATTTGTTTATTACTAATTGCTCTTTTGGGAATTTTTCAGGATATTCTGTATATAGGATCATGTCATCTGCAAAGAGGGAATATTTTGCTTTTTCCTTTCAAAATTAAATGACTTTACTTTTTTTACTTGCCAAATTTCTCTGTCTAGTACTTCCAGATAATGTTGAATAACATTGTAACAGTGAATATTCTTGTCATGTTTATGCTTAGTGAGATTGCTTCATTCTTTTAAGACTTATTATGATATTATCTGTAGATTTTCCAGATATGTGCTTTACCATTTTGTGATTTAAAATATTTTTAAATGGGAAAATATATGATTTTCTGTGATTTTGTCTCTTTTAATCAAGAAATTGATTTTCTGTGATTTTGTGTGTTTTCATCAAGAAATTGCTCTGGGTTTTATCAAATTCCTTTTATGCATCAATTGTGGTGGTTATATTTTTTGTTCCTTATTTCTGTTAATGTGGTAAATGTATTAATTGATTTCCTTATGTTGATTTATCCTTGCATAACTGGTATAAATCCAACTTAGTCGAGGTATATAATTCTTCCAATGTGTGATTGTATTCAGTTTGTTTGAATTTCATTGAGGATATTTGAATATAAATATTGGATATTGATCTTAAATTTTTTCTTATTGTGACATCTTTCTCTGGCTTTGCGATGAGGGTGATGATGGCCTTATAGAATGAAGTTAGAAGTGTTCCCTTCTCTTTATTTTTTGGGAGTATTTGAATAGTATTGTTGTTAATTCTTCTTAGAATGTATCTTAAATTCACCAGATTAGCCATCTGGTCCTGTGCTTTACTTGATTGAGAATTTTCATTATTGAGTCAAACTCTTTACTTCTATTTTTGGTGTGTGTGTGTGTGTCTTTGTCTGTGTGTGTGTCTGTGTGTAGATCTGTTTCTTCTGAGTCATTTTAGGTAATTTGTGTGTTTCTAGGTATTTGTCCATTTCATCCAGGTTATCTAATATGTGAGCAAATAATTGTTTATAGTAAATTCTTTCTGGGGGCTGCAAAATATATTTTTCTTTATTTATTGAAGTTGAACATCCATACATGAACATACATAACCAATAAGTGCATAATAAAAGGTGTGAGCTTACAAAACAAACATGAGTATCATAATTCAGTGCCCCCATACATACCCCACCACCACCATCTTGCATTGTTTTGAAACACTTGTTACAAAGATTGAAAGAGTATTGTCAAAATATTACTACTACTGAGACTTCTGGGCAGATGATGACAAAGTAGATGCACAGAGGTCAACTCTCTCACAGAAAACAATGCAGAAAGGGCAAAACTCTACCCTAGGAAGCTTCCTTGGGGATCTATAGATCATGAAAGTGCTATGCATCATCCAGGATGGAGCAAGACAGATAATCAAGCCAAAGGAAAAACTGTGAGTTACTTGCCCCTCTGACTGGAAATGGCACATATACGCCACCCTCAAGGCAAATGGCCTTGGCAAAACACTTGGCTCACAACCACCAAATGAGTGGAAGGGTTTATTTCCTGGGATGAAGAAGGGTCTTGTGGAGGGTGGAGAGTCGATTATTTTCAGTGAGTTTGGTCAGCAGTGCCCTCTTTGGAAATCTCAAATAAGACCACGACCAGGATTGAAGTGGCCCTAGGGAGAGGGAAGGGGTGATTTCATCAGGCAGTCTACAACATCCAGCTGCCCTGAGAGAGAGAGGAACCAGTCAGTAAGGGACAGAGACAGGCATCTAATCAGCCTGGTTCTGACAAACTTTTAGAAGCTCAACTTGCTAGAGGGAATGGGGCAGAAAGTCCCAGATAAACTTTCAGAAGCCTACTAAACCTGTGAAGATGGTGTATCTCAGTGGAGGAATTCCTACCTTACAAATATGAGGTCCCTGGTTCAATTTCCAGTATAAACTCCTAAGAGAAGGGAATCCTCTGGGTTATAGGCACTCTGCAGTTTCCTTATGACAGATAATGTATAGACAGTTGTTTATATCTTGTTTTAGGTATTCTTGGATCTATTATATATATATTTTTTTTGGTTCCTACTTTTTCCTCTTTTTCTTTAATTTATTTGCAGAAATTGGGTATATCTCCTGTAGGTGGCAATCTTCAGAGTGATTAATTGATGAGTACAGCAGTCTGAGAAGCTCCTTAGGGGCCTGAGAGGAAAGGCTGGTTTTCCAGGGTTGTCTTTTGTTTTTGTCGTTCTTTTTTCTTGTTTGTTGTCTTTCCCTTTTCTTTGTTTCCTTTTTTTCTTATACTTATTTTTTTTTTGGTTTATTATTATTATTTTTTTATTTGTAAAATGATATATAAATATATATGCATATACGTATTTTTTTGCATAAAAGTTACATATACATTTTACATATTTTAAGAGATGCTTAGATTACATAAATGTTACACAAAAAATACAGGGATTCCCATGTTCCCCACCTCCCACACCTCCCAGTACATCCCACATAAACATCTTTCATCAGTGTGGCACATCACCTGCAATGGCTATACAAATCCTGGGGCTTTGCAACTAAGCATGGAACATAGTTCACATTGTAGACCATACTCTATCCCACACAGTTCTGCATGGTATATGCTGATGTAAAATGGCTATATGTGTCATTGTAATGTTACTCAGGATAATTCCCAAGTCCTGAGAAAGCCCCTGTATTACAACTGATTTTCCCTTCCCTGCACCGAAGGCATCTAGTGGCCAATGGCTCCACCTCACTATTATAATTTCTTCCATTGCTTGAATCAAAATATATCTATAACAAAATACCATTAAGTCCACTGTAGTCCATAGTTCTTCCTCCAATCCTGAGGAGTCTGGGATGGTGATGTCCACTCCACCTCCAAGTGAGAGTGGGTTTATATCCCACGGATATGGTGGATGGGATTATCCTTCCTGCAGCTGCAGGCACTCTCCCTTCCCTGGGATGGCCATTGTCCATCATCGTCTCCTCAACAGGTGACTTGGGTGAGTCCATTGACCTGTAGAGTAGGAGTTGCAGCTCCACCAAGATTCCAGGTACAGCTGGCACATGGGCAGGCCAGAGGCTCCAGTCTCTGGAAGTACACCTACAAACTCCAGCATCACATATAGGTTTGAATAGAAGGGACTGATAGACCATGTGCAGGGAGGACTTATTTGAGTTGAACTCTTTCACGCTCAGAAGCACAGATTCCAAAGTAAAGCCCACTGATAATGCATCAATCTCTGGAGCTTTCCCCACTTAAATAGGACCTGGGTGTCTCCAGAGACCTAAGGAGCCCCTTTGTGTGGGGTGATATACACTTTTGTGATCTATGAGATCCTACTGAGGTGTGCCATAAGCGTAACCTGTGGGATGACATCTGAACTCACTTTGAATTCTCTTAGCCACATGAACTCATTTGTTTTTACCTTTTCCCCCTTTTATTCAAGATCTTTTTCCAGTCATAGTGCCAGTTGGCACTTGGTATTAATCCCTCGTTGCCAGGGATTCTCATCCCCGAGAGTCATGTCCAACGCTGGGGGGAAGGTAATGCATTCATATAATAAGTTTGGCTTAGAGTGAGGCCCCATTTGAGCAACAAAGAGGCTCTCAGGTGGCAACCCTTAGGCACCCTATAACAGTAGGCTATGTTTCAATTATAAGAGCAAAGACTCATAAGGCTAGTCATCAATAACAAGAACCCATCAGTGGATTCTCCTCCTTTGCCAGACAATGCCCCTGCACTCAAGGGACTGTTGCTGTTCCCTTGGAGAATGTGGCAGAACTCTCCAGTCTGGGAATTCAGTATTACCTCATTTATTGAGTGATTGTCTACCCACTGTGACCATGCCCCATCCCTTGATCATTTGAACAATTTTATATATCTTTCATGTATATTCAGATGAACTCCCTCCCATGAATCCACCATCACAGACACCCCCCACAATGATCCTCTACATCCCCCATTGTAACCCTTCTGTGATCTAAACCTTCCTTGAAGATGAAGCCCATATAATAACCAAATACAATTAATAGGAAAATGAAATAATATTAAGCTTAAATGGAAGAGATAAAATACATGGAAACTCAGAAAAAAAAACCTAAAAATAAAATATAATTAATGGATTGGGACATTCAAAAAATGTCCTGTCAACCCTGCTCCCCCAAACCCAGTAATATCCTGTCCTATCCTTCAATATGCAAATATATTCTATCACTGCTTATTTTTTATATCTACTTTACTTTTTTCTTTCCAACATTTTTTGATCTTCTGTCTCTATTGATTTTCCTTCATTCCACCTTTTGTTTAACCTTCATTATATATTTTTTTCTCTCTTTTTTCTTTTCCTTTGTTTTCCTCTCCTCATCATTCTGGCCTTTTAATTCATTCTATTTTTGTTTCCTCTATTTGGTTTAGTATTTCATTTTTTCTATTCCAGCTTTATGATTCTTATTTCTTTGTATTTTTAATGATTTTTTGCTCATATTAGATTTTATTTTCCTAAATCTTTATGCACCTAAAAAGGGTGCCTTCAAAATGCATGAGGCAAACATTGGAAAAAAATTAAATGGAGAAATAGATGCCTCTACAATTATAGTGGGGGACTTTAACACATCATTATCACCATTAGACAGAACATATAAACAGAGGATCAATAAAGAAACAAAGACACTGAATAATAACTTAGAGAATCTGGACCTAATAAGCATGTACAGAACACTACACTCAAATACAGTGGAATATTCATTCTTCTCGAGTGTACATGGATCATTCTCCAAGACAGACTGCATGCTAGGCCACACAAAAATTCTCAATGAAGTCAGAAGGTTTACAATCATAAAAAGTAATTTCTCTGACCAAAATGGAATGAAGCTGGAAATCAGTAAGAGCCTAAGAATCAAACTAGGCACAAAGATATGGAAGTTAAACAACAGACACTTCAGCAAGCAGTGAGACAGGGAAGAAATCTCAAAAGAAATCACTAACTACCTTGATATGAATGAAAATGACAATAAGACATATCAAAATCTGTGGGACACAAAAAAGCTGTACTGAGAGGGAAATTTATAGACTTAAATTCATATATCAAAAAAGGGAAAGAACTAAAATCAAAGACCTAACTGCACTCCTAGAGGAATTAGAAAAAGAACAGCAAACTCTCCCCAAAGGAAGTAGAAGAAGGAAATAACAAAGATTAGAGCATAATGAAATGAAAGAGGAAGTAAGAAAGCACTAGAAAAAATAAAACCAAGGGTGATTCTTTGAGAAGATCAATAAGATTGACAAACCCTTAGCTAGACAAATTCCTCAAAACACACAAGCCCCCTCATTGATGAAAGAAGAAATTTATGAAATCAACACACCAATCACATGTAAAGAGGTAGAATCAGTTATCAAAAACCACGCAACTAAGAAGACCCCAGGACCAGATGGCTTCACAGGTGAATTCTACCAAACCTTCTAGAAAGAACTAACACCAATCCCAGTTAAACTCTTCCAAAAAATAGAAGTAGAAGGAACTTTACCTAACTCATTCTATGATGCCAACATTACCCTAATACGAAAGCCAAACAAAGACACCACAAAAAAGGAAAATTACAGACCATTATCTTGAATGAACTCAGATGCTAAAATCCTCAACAAAATGCTTGCTAATTGTATCTGAAAACACGTCAAATGAATTATATACCATGACCAAGTGGGTTTCATCTTGTGTATGCAAGAGTGGCTCAACATAAGAAAATCAATCAATGTCATTCACCACATAAACAGATCAAAATAAGAAAATCACATGATCATTTCTATAGATGCAGAAAACGCATTCACAAAAATACAAAACTTCAAAAGATAGGAATAGGAGGAAACTTTCTGTACATGTTAAAGAGTTTACGTGAAAAATTCACAGCTAACATCATATACACTGGTGAAATCCTAAAACCTCTCACTCTAAGATCAGGAAAAAAACAAGGATGCCCACTATCACCACTCCTATTTAACATTGTCTTAGAAGTACTTGCTCAAGCACTGATGCAAGAAAAACAAATAAAAGGCAACAAAATTGGGAAGGAAGAAGTCAAAATTTCACTATTTGCAGATGACATGATCCTACTCAGAGAAAGCTTTCAGAAATCTACAACATAGACTTTAGAACTTATAAATGAGGTCATTAAAGTCTCAGGCTACAAGATCAATGCTCAAAAATCAGTAGCATTTCTGTACACCAATAATGAGCAATCTGAGGAGGAAATTAAGAAAAAATTTCATTTATAGTAGCAACTAAAAAAATCAAATACTTAGTGTATTAGTCAGCCAAAGGGGTGCTAATGTGAAATACCAGAAATGGGTTGGTCTTTATAAAGGGTATTTATTTGGGGTAGAAGTCCACAGTTACCAGGCCATAAAGCCTAAGTTTCTTCTCTCACCAAAGTCCATTGCCACATGTTGGAATAAGACAGCTGCCGACGTTTGCCAGGGTTCAGACTTCTTCGGTTCCTCTTTTCCCAAGGCTGCATTTCTCTCCAGGATTAGCTCCTCTGTTTCCCCGCAAGGTCAGCTGTAGACTTTCAGTCAAATGGCTCACTTCTCTTCTCCTGGGGCCTTCTCTCCAACGTCAAAACTCCAACATCAAAACTGCTACTCAAAACTGCTTCCTCTGTCCTTTGCCTTGCCTTTTATATTTGATTCCCACACCCACCAAAGGGTGGGGCTCAATGCCCTACTGATGTGGTCCGGTTAGCATCCTAATCATAACATAATCATGCCCAGTTTAGCATACTAGTTTACAAGCATGATCCAATTATATTTTTGGAATTCATAATTACATCAAACTGCCAAACGGCCACACCTAGGAATAAATTTATCTAAAAATGTTAATGACTCACACAGAAAACTACACAGCACTGTTAAAAAAATCAATGAAGACTTAAATAAATGGAAGAATATTCCCTGTTCATTGATACAAGGACTAAATATCATTAACATATCTATCCTACCTAAACTAATATACAGATTTAATGCAATCCCAATAAAAATCTACACAGCATTTTTAACTGAATTGGAGAAAGTATGCAATTTATTTGGAAAGGCAAGAGGCCCTGAATAGCCAAAGATATATTGAAAAAGAAAAATTAAATCAGACAAATCACACTACATGACTTTAAAACATACTACAAAGCTACAGTAGTAAAAACTGCATGGTATTGGCCCAACGATAGACATAATGACCAATGGAACCGAATTGAGGGTTCTGATATAGATCTTCACATACAGTCATCTGATATTTGACAAGGCCACCAGGCCCACTCAGTTGGAAGAGAATGGCCTCTTCAACAAATGGTGCTTGTAGATATCCATATCCAAAAGAATGAGAGTGGAACACCATCTCACCTTATACAAAAATCATCTCTAGATGTATCAGACTTCTAAATATAAGAGCTAAGACCATAAAGACCTTGGAAGGTAATGTAGAGAAACATCTACAGGACCTTGTAATAGGAAATGGCTTCATGAACTTCACATCCAAAGCATGAGCAGTGAAAGAAAAAAATAGGTAAATGGGACCTCTTCAAAATTAAAACATTTTGCACCTGAAAGGAATTTGTCAAGAAACTGTAAAAGCAGCATATTAAATGGGAGAAAATATTTGGTAACCATATATCTGATAGGAGCCTAATATCTAGCATATATAAAGAAATCCTATATCTTGAAAATAAAAGACAACCCATTTAAAAATTGGGCAAGTGATTTGAACAGACAGTTTTCCAAAGAAGAAATACAAATGGTTAAAAAGCATATGAAAAGATGCTCAACATCACTATCTATTAGGGATATATAAATCAAATTACAACGACATACCATCTTACACCGATACACTGGTGGTCATTAAAAAAATAAGAGGACTACAAGTGTTGGAGAGGATGTGGAGGAATGGAAACCCTCATCCACTGCTGCTGAGAATGTAGAATGGTCCAGCCATTGTGGAGGACCATCTGGCATTTCCTCAAAAAGCTATAAATATGCCATATGACCCAGCAATTCCATTGCTCGGTATATACTGAGAAGAACTGAAAGCAAGGACATGAACAGATATATGCACACCAATGTTGATAGTGGAATTATTCACTCTTGCCAAAAGTTGGAATCAACCCAAACGCCCATCAAGAGATGAATGGATAAACCAAACGTGGTATATACATGAAATGGAATATTACTCAGCTGTAAGAAGGAATACAGTACTAACACATGGAATAACATGGATGAATCTTGAGGATCTTGTGTTGAGAGAAGCAAGCCAGGCATTGAAAGACAAATATTACATGACTTCTCTGATATCAATTAAACAAATCTAGCCAACTCATACAGCTTGAGACTAGAAGATAGATTTACAGGAAATAGAAAGGGAAAAGAGGGTTGTGAGTCAATGCCCATATGGGTAAAATCTATGATAAGGTGGATTTCAGTAATTGGACAGTGAAGGGATATGACAGGGGTATAGGGGTACTATTGGGTTGGGCGGTACAAGTGTGACAGGGGGGTAGGTTGGGGAGGATGGTTTGGATAGTCCATTGAACTGGGAGGAGGGGTTGGGGAGGGAGCAGGTGAACACTGGGGATTGGTGGGTACATGAGTGAAACTACAATGATGAGAAAACCCTTTTGGCAATATGAAAAGGAAGGGTTAATGGTTTAGAGTGTTGGATGGGGGGCATTTGGGACAGGGCACACCTGGGGCAGTCTTTAAGAGAATGTGTGAGTGATCGTTTTGTCACAGTGTGCTGTATCAGTGGCAGGAGACCCTATAATGAGTGAGAAGGAGTTGGAATCCCATGCTGGGGAGGCCAAAATGTTCTCAAGCAGAGGGGAGAGTATCTCTTGAGAGCATGGGCACTTCCTAATAGGGGAGGACAGACTAGTGTGTCAAGCCCTCAGCATTATACAAAATATCTATGAACTTTGTCTTTCACAGTGAAACCTGGTGGTCTCTGTGGACCCTGAGGTGTGGGAAAGGGAGAAATAGAATAGCTGGAAAGGGGGCATTTAAGGGGCATGGAGGGTCTACATGATCCTGCAATGATGGATACAGGCCATGTTAAATTTTATAAAAAATTTTTATAAAAGTGTATGTTTTAAAATATAAACCATAATGTAAACCATTGACCTTGGTTAGTAACTATGTTTCAATATTTGTACATAAGTTATAACAAATGTACGTCCCACATGTAAAATGGTTAATAATAGATAATAGGGAAAAGGGGGAAGATATCATATTCTTTATTCAACTTTACTGTGACCTAAAATCTCTTTGAAGACAAAATGAAAAAAGTAAGAAAGGAGAAGAAATGGAAGAAAATGCCACTGTACATACAGGACAATAGATATTATATTGATGAAAGTCAAAATGTCAAAAAAAATTTTTTCAATAATTTTCATTCTTTTAATACCCCATTTTGGAACTTTATTTTAGTTTGAGCTTTTCTAAATTATTATGTATTTTATTTCTTATGTTTAAAACTATCATTGTTTCATTTTCATATTAATTGAATTTGGCAACATTCTTGGCTTCATTTTTGAAGAAGTTTTGGCTAACAGAAGGGTTACAACTATGGCAGGGTAGAATCAATGGTGTGGGGTGTCAATGATGGGGGATACATGGGAAGAAGTTCATTCACCTGGGCATATATATATATATAAGGTATATAAATATGTTCAGATGTTCATGGGGCATTGCCTCAGTGGGTAGAGATTCACACAACAGCCGAAAGATTGTTGAATTCCGAACCTGGGGAGCTCTGCCGTGTTCTCTAATGGAATAGCAGCAATTCCCCAATTACAGGGGCAATGACTAGTGAAGAAGGATGGTCCATTGATGAGTCTTTGATATTGATCATTATGCTTATGAGCCTTTTGCTTTTGAATTTATAACTTGGCCTAATGTTAGAGAGTGTCTAGGTGTTACCACCTGAGAGCCTCCTTGTTGCTCAACTGTGGCCTCTCTCTAAGCCAAACTCAGCATGTGGATGCATTACTTTCCCCCGAGTGAGGGACATGACTCCCAGAGATGGGCCTCCCTGGCACTGAGGGATTACTACCAAGGAAATGGCTGGTGATACAACTGGAAAAAGACCTTGAATAAAAGGAGGAAAAGGTGAAGACAAATGAGTTTATATGGGTAAAAGACTTCAAAGTGAGTCAGGAAATCATCAAAGTAGTAATACTTAAGCACGTCTCAACAGGATCTCATAGATGGCCAACATGGACACTGACCCAAACAGTGGGGCTGCTGAGGGTTCTGGTGACACCCAGGTCCTGTGGTCAATCTGGGTAGCTCCGGAGTTTGGTGCCTTGCCTATGGACCTGCTTTGGAGATTGTTCTCCCAAGTGTGACATAATTGGACTCAGATATGACTTCTCTACACATGCTTCTTCTGTCCCTTTTATTTAAAACTATAGTTGGTGCTGGAGTTGGTAGGTATACCTCCAGGAGACTTGAATCTCTGGACTGTCTATGTGCCGCCTGGAACCTGAGCCTCAGCAGAGTTGCAGCACCTACTCTCCTGTTCATTGGACTCACCCAGGACAGCTGATGGGCAGGTGAGGATGGACAACAATCACACCAAGGAACTGAGAGAGTCTACAAATGAAAGCAAAAGAGTCCCATCCATCAGCCATATGGTATTAAAGGCCCCTCTCAATTAGAGATGGAGTGGGCATCACCCTCGCAGAATCCTCAAGAATGATGAATAAAATATGGACTAGATTAGACTTACTGGTGTTCTACTATAGACTTTTTGTGATTCTAGTAATGGAAGAAATTATATCATTGATGTGGAGACAGTGGCCACTGGACATGCTGGAGTCAGGGAGAGGGAGAAAGAGGAGTAATATGGGGGCATTTTTAGGACTTGATATTGACCTAAATTACATTGTGGTGACAGACACAGGCCATTATATATCCTGCCATAACCTACAGAATTGAGTGGGAGAGAGTGTAAACTATAATGTAAACTATAGTCCATGCTTAGTGGCAATGCCACAAAACATGTTCATCAATTGCAATGAATGTAACACACTAATGAAAGAAGTTGTTAATGTGGGAAAAGTGGGATGTCTGTGGAGTGGAGCGTATGGGAACCCATTATATTTTTTTCTGGAACAATTTATGTGATCTAAGTATCTTTTAAAAATAAATAAAAAATAGAATTAAAAAATAGAATTAGTTTAGAGAATGGAAAGCTGATAGTTAATATGTGCAGAATTCATTAAAAGATTGTTTGTAAATCTTTTGAAGTGAAATGAAATGTTGAGAGCACATCATGCTGTTTGTTCCTAGCAGATATATGGGTATGACAGTGGTTGAAAAGGAAAGACTAAGGACATTTATGTGACTAGAAGGAAAGCTAAAAATGTAACTTGGGACTGTATAATATAGTGAAACTCATGTAAATTATGAATATGGGTGATATTGCATATATAATGCTGATTTTACATAATACAAATACTAGTAAATTAGAGAGTATAAAACAGAATAGCAGCTATGGATACCAGTGGAAGCATAGAGAGATTGAGTTGTGATTAGTTTTGTTTGCTTGGTGGTTGGTTTGTTTTTGTCTCTTAGTATTTTTGTTATTGTTCTTAGAATAATTATGATAATCTAAGAATTATTGGAGTGATTAGTGCACAACTATATGATTTTACCAAATACCATTGATTGTACATTTTGGAAGGATTTATGTTTTATTAATATATGTCAATAAAACTGATTTGTTAAAAAAAAAAAGACAATCCTTTTTAGAAATAGGCAGCAAGTTGAATAGACACTTCTCCAAAGAAGAAATACAAATGGCTAAAAAGCACATGAAAAGATGCTCAACATCATTATCTATTTGAGATGTACAAATCAAAATGACAACGATACCTTCTTTCACCATTAGACTGGCAGCTATAAAACAACAGACTAGATGTGTTGGAGAGGATGTGGAGGAAAAGGAACACCTATCCACTGCTGGTGGGAATATACAATGTTGCAGCCATTGTGGGGGAGAGATTGTCATTTCCTCAAGAAACTAACTATAGAACTGCCATATGGTCCAGCAATTCCACTGCTGGGTATATACCCAACAGAATTGAAAGCAGGGACAAGAACAGAAATTTGCACACCAATGTTTATAGTGGCATTATTCACTTTTCCCAGAAGATGGAAGCAACCTACATGCTCCTCAACAGATGAATGTATAAGCAAGCTGTGGTATATACATACAATGAAATATTACTCAGCTGTAAGAAAGACTGCAGTTTTAACAGACAGAATACCATGGATGAATCTTGAAGACCTTATACTGAGTGAAGTAAGCCAGGCACTGAAGATCAAATATTACATGACCTCACTGATATGAATTAAGCAAATTGAGCAGATCCACAGTTCTATAGCCCAGACACAGGTATACAGGAGACAGAGGGTGTAGACGGTGGTGAGGTGATTCCCATATGGGCAAAATCTATAATAAGATCAAAGGGTGTAGTTGTGCATTGGATGAGCATGACATGTCATAGTGACGTGATTGTGTTCACCGATTCTCATCTGTGAGGAGATTAGGTACAGGGTTGGGCTGACCTTTCCATGAAATTTGGGGGACGGTCAGGGAAGGAGCAGGTAAACTGTGGGTAATTGCAGGCCTGTGGTTAAAACTACATCGTTGGGAATTTTCTTTCGGCAAATATGGTAGGAAAGGATTTCAGGTGTAGGGTTTTGGATATGGTGGTGGAGTATATGGGATATGGCACACCTGGGACAGGCTTCTATGGATTATCTATGTTCATCTTGTCATATTGCGTTATATCAACAGGTGGAGTCCCACCCAATAAACAAAAAAATATCAATCTCCCATCCTGGGGAGCCTGGCTAAGTCCTCAAGAACATAGGTAGTGCCTAATATAAGAAAATTTTTTGAAAATTAAATGATAATTTGGGAGACACTGGGGAGTGAGAGGGGGAAGGTGCCATGGTACAGACTGGACACCCGATAATGCAGTGATAAAAGGAAAAATGTCAAAAAAATTTTTTTTAATTTTTTTTGTTATTTCCTATTTTTTGAATATCCCAATCCTTTTAATTTTATTTTATTTTTACTGTATTTTTTTAAGTTTCCATGTATTTTATCTTTTACATTTAAACTTATCATTATTATTTCATTTTCCCATTAATTGTTTTTGGCTATTATATGGGCTTCATCTTTAAGGAAGCTTTGGATCACAAAAGAGTTACAATGGAAGCGGGAGAGGATTGCTTGTGGGGGGTGTCAGGGATGGGGGTTTCATGGGAAGAAATTCACCTGAATATACATAAAAGTAATATAAAATTTTTCAAATGATCAAGGGGTGGGGCATGGTCACAGTGGGTGGCGAATCACTCAACAAATGAGAGAATATTAATACCCAGCTTGGAGAGCTCTGCCATATTCTCCAAGGAAGGAGCAATAGTCCCCCAAGTGCAGGGGTAGTGTCTGGTCCACTGATGGGCTCTTGTTTGGATGACTAGCCTTATATGGCTTTGCTCTTGAAATTGAAACTTAGCCTATTGCTATAGGGTACCTAAGGGTTGCCTCCTGAGAGCCTCCTTGTTGCACAAAAGTGGCCTCTCTCTAAGCCAAACTCAGCATATAAATGCTTTACCTTCCTTCCAGCATGGGACATGATTCCCAGGGATGAGCTTCCCTCACAATGAGGGATTACTATCAAGTGCCAACTGGCAATACAACTGGAAAAATACCTTGAATGAAAGGGGGGAAAGATAAAGATAAATGAGTTCATATGGCCAAGAGACTTCAAAGAGAGTCGGGAGGTCAACCCAGAGGTAAAGCTTACACATACCTCAGTAGGATTTCATAGAACCCCAAAGTGATTATCATCCCAAACAGAGGGGCTCCTGAGGGCTCTGCAGGCACCCAGGTCCTATATAATTGGGGATAGCTCCACAAATTGATGCCTTATCAGTGGGCTCTACTTTGGAATCTGTGCTCCTGAGAGTGACAGAGTTGGACTCAAATAAGTCCCACCTGCACATGGTCCGTCAGTCACTTCTATTCAAACCTATATATGGTGCTGGAGTTTGTAGGTGTATTTCCAGAGACTGGAACTTTTGGCCTACCTATGTGCCAGCTGTGCCTGGAATCTCAGTGGAGCTACAACTCCTAATCTACTGCTCAATGGACTCATCCAAGACTAGTGGCAGGGAGATGATGATGAACAATGCCAATCCCAGAGAATGGAGAGAATCTGCATCTGCAGGCAGGATAATCCCATCCATCTTATCCATGGGATATAAGTCCCCTTTCACTTGGAGTTGGAGTGGACATCACTATCCCAGACTCCTCGGGTCTGGGGAAAGAGCTGTGGACTTACTGGTATTCTGTTATAGACACATTGTGACTCAAGCAATGGAAGAAATTACAACATTGATGTGAATCCAGTGGCCACTGGATGCCTTGGGTACAGGGGGAGGGAAAAGAAGTTGTAATACAGGGGCTTTTTTGGGATTTGGGAATTATCCTGAGTGACATTACAATGATAGATATAGGCATTTTACATCAGCATATAGCATGCAGAACTGTGTGGGACAGAGTGTGGTCTACAATGTGAACTATGGTTCATGCTTAGTGGCAAAGCCCCAGGATGTGTATATCGATTGCAGCTGATGTGCCACACTAATGAAAAATGTTTATGTGGGAGGTTGTGGGAGGCATGGTAGGTTCAGAACATGGGAATCCCTATAATTTTTGTGTAACTTTTATGTAATCTAAGCATCTTTTAAAATATTAAAATGTTATATATGGTTAACAAAAATAAATAAATAAATAAATGTTATAAATTAAAAAAAAAAAAAGAAAGAAAGAAAGAAAACACACCAATAAGTCATGCCATCATATTATTTCAAGAAACTATGAATCTTACTCTTCCAAAACTGAAACTTATTGTTTACCATAGTTTATGAGGGGTGGGGGAGGGAAGGATAGAATAGATGGATGTAGGGTATTTTAAGGGCATTAGATTTTTTCAGCAAGATCAAGCAATAATGGATATAGGCCACTTCAAATTTCATCAAAACCTATAAAAGTGTATGATCCAAAATGTAAACCATAATGTAAACCATTTGTAATGCTTAGTAGCGTTGCTTCAATATTTGTACAACAATTGTAACAAATGTACCATCCACATGTAAAATATTATTAATATGGGAGAGGGGAGAAGAATGAGGTCATTGTGTATAAGGGAATCCCCTATATTCTCTATGTGACTTTCTGTATCTTAAAGCTTCTTTGAAGATAAAATGGAAAAAATAAAACACTGGGGGAATATATGAATGAAAATATTTCTGTACATACCGGATGACATATCTTACAGTGATGAATGACACAATGCCAAAAAAATTTATTATTTCAATTTTTAAATTTTTTTTGTATTTTATCGGTTATTTTTTAAATTAGTTTTCCATTTTCTTATTAATTTTGTTTGGTTATTTTGTTGGCTTCATTTTTGGAGAGGTTTTTGATCACAGAAGGATCACAACAGTGGTAGGGAGGATCATTGGTGTGGGTTGTCAGTGCTGGGTGGATGCATGAGAAGCGGTTTACCTGTGGTATTCCTCTAAGGCAAGTGTTCATGGGGCATAGTCTCAGTGGGTGGAGATCTACACTATAACTGAAAGAATATTGAATTGCCATCCTGGAATTCATCCCTTTCTGTTATATTCTCTAATAGGACAGCAAGAATCGCCCAAGTGCTAGTCAGTGCGTAGTGAAGGAAGACAGCCAATTATGCCAGGCTCTTGATACTGATGACTGTACTCATGAACCTTTTCTTGTGAAATTGAAATTTAGCCTAGCATCATATACTGCCTAATAGTTACCTCTTAAAGCCTCATTGTTGCTCAAATGTGGCATCTTTCTAAGACAAACTCAACATATAAGCGCACCACCTTCCTCTCGGTGTGGGACATAATTCCTGGAGATGAGCCTCCCTGCAACTGAGGGATTGTTGCCAAGCCCAAACCAGTAGTGCATCTGGAAAAAGATATTGACCAAAAGAGGGAACTGGTAAATACAAATGAATTTACATGGCTAAGAGATTTCAATGTGAGTTCAGAGGTCATTCCAGAGGTTATACTTATACAAGTCTCAGCAGGATCTCATTGCCTGCCACAGTAAAGAGAACCTCAAATAACACTGCTCCTGCGGGCTCTAGAGTTATCAAGAAACTGTAAGCAGTGCAGAGAAGCTCAGGAATTCAATACCCTGGTAGCGGGCCTTAATTTGAAGTTTATTTTCCCCAGTGTGACAAAGTTGGACTCATTTGTAGATTACATGGCTTTTCTGCCCCTTTTGTTTGAGCCTATAATCGGCCTTATACTTGATGGGTGTGTGTCCTGGAGACTTAGATCTTTGGCCTTTCTGTTTACCAGTTGAGATCTAAACTTCAGTGGAGTTTCAGCACCTACTTTCAAGTACATTGAACTCACCCAGGACAGCCGATGAGGAGATGATGATTTACAACGCCTATCCCAAGGAACATTAGTAATGGATGGAAAAAGGGAAAATTATTATATATACGGAGATTAAACAACACACTGTGCAATAATCAGTTGGTCAAAGAAGAAATTGCAAGACAATTCAGTAAATATCTTGAGAAAAATGAAACTGAGGACACAACATAGGTTTTGATATAAAACTTATGGTACACCACAAATGCAGTGTTGGAAGAGAAATTTATACTGCTCAATGCTTATATTTAAAAAGAAGACAGAGTTAGTGTCAAATACAAAACTGCACCCTTGGAGGATCTAGAAAAAGAAAGGCAAATTAATCACAAGCCAAGCTCAAGGAAAAAAATATAAGGTCAGATCAGATATAAATGGAATTGTGAATTAAAACAATAGAGCGTAAAAAACCAAAAATTGGCTCTTTCAGAAGATCAACAAAATTGACAATCCCTTAGCTAGACAGACAAAGAAAATAGAGAGAAGAAGCAAATAACTAAGTCAGCATCATTTCTTCAAAAAAACATTTCCAAAGTTAGGAATATAAGGAAAAATCTTCAATATGATAAAAGGCATATATCAAAAACCCCAGTCATTATTGTACTCAATAGTGAAAGGTTGAAAGCTTTCTTTCTAAGTTTGGGAATAAGACAAGGATGCCAATTGGCCCTACTGTTATTCAATATTATGCTAGAATTTCTAGCTACAACATTTATACAATAAAAATAAATAGAAGTCATCCAAATAGGAAAAGAGGAAGTAAAACTCTCACTATTCATGGATGACATGTTCTTATATTTTAAAAATTCTGAAAAGCCTATGACAAGGCTGCTTTAGCTAAAAAATAACTTCAGCAAAGTGGCAGAATGCAAGATCAACACACAAAAAACAGTAATGTTTTTATACTATAGTATTGACAATCAAAGGAGGAAATAAGAAAAAAAAATCCATTTACAATAGCAACAAAAATACTCAAGTACATAGAAATCAATTTAACCAACGAAGTACAGGAGCTATATTCAGAAAACTACAAAACACTGCTTAAAAAAAGATCAGTGAAGATTTAAACAAATGGTAAGATATTCCATGTCCATGTCCTAGAAAACTAAATATAATGAAGATGGCATTCCTACCCAAATTGGTATATAGATTCAATGCAATACCAATCAAAATTCCAACAGCCTAATTTACAGAAATAGAAAAATAAATTACCAAATGTATTTAGAAGGGAAATTGCACCCAAATATCCAAAAGCATCCTGAGAAAGAAAAGCAATGTGGGAGACTTTTCATTGCTTGACCTTGAAGCATACTACAAAGTTACAGTGGTAAAGATAGCTTGGTACTGGAATCAAGATAAGTACATTGATCAGTGGAATACAATTGAGAGACCAGTAATAAAGCCTAACCTCTATGAACAACGGATTTTTGACAAACCTACCAAGTCCTTGTTAATGGGACAGAACTCTCTCTTGAACAAACAGTTCTGGGAGAACTGGAGAACACTTAACTCACTCCCTATACAAGAATCATCTCAAATTGGATCAAAGATATAAATATAAAAGTCAGAACCAAAAAACTACTTGAAATAAATATATGGAAACATCTTCAAGATATTGTGGTAGGTGATGGTTTCTTGGATCTAACACCCAAAGTATGAGCAAAATAGAAAAAATAGATAAATGGGGCCTTCTGGGAGAGAATATTAAACACTTTTTCATCTCAATGGACTTCGTCAAAAGGATGAAAAAGGAGCTGACACAATAGGAGAAAGCATGAGACTATATAACACAGAATATTCAGTGGTGGATGGTGGGCTGTGGTTAACGGGCCAAATATGAGAATGTTTTCCTCTGTACAGTAACAAATATATAATACTATATATAGGGTGTTAATAATTAGGTGGGTTGGGGAAAAATACACAAAATGTAAGTTGTGGGCTATAGTTAGTAATAATATATATTTTTCTGTTTTTAACAAATCAATTTTATTGTTACATATTAATAAAACATGAATCTATTCAAAGAGCAGAAACAATGGTATTCAGTTTAGTCACATATTTGTGCATTCATCACCCCAGTCATTCCCAGAGCACTTTTTTATTGCAATAATAATAACAACAAACAAACAAAACTCATCACTTCTCAATCTCTCTCTGTCTCCCCTGCCATACATAGCTGCTATTCTTTTTCCTTCTCTATAGTATATTTGTATTTATATTTTGTAAAAACAGTCTTATATATGCAATATCTCCCATATCTTATACAGACCCATGTTACAGTTTTTAGCTTTTTATCTAGTAATACATGACCTTAGACTTTCCCTTTCAACCACTGTCTTACCCATATTATCGTACTGCCAATTACAAACACCATGATATGCTTTACCAGTTCTATTTATTTCCAAAGATTTCCAAACAACATTTTACCAGTTCTGCACAAAAAAACCCTTAGCTTTCCATTTTCTACTCTTCTTTTGTTTTCTGGTGAACTGTATTCTAATTATTAAATCCATGAGTTTACACAATATATTTAGTTCATAATAGGACAATCATACAGTATTTGTCCTTATGTGTCTGTTTTCCTTCATTCAACAAAATATCTTCCAATTTAATTTGTGCTGTCATATGTTTCACATCTTCATGTCTTCTTATCACTGCATTTTGATGATGCTCTTTCAGAGATTGTAACAAATATTTCACAATGCAAGGTTTTAGGTGATAAATGGCAGCATTTCATGGTGATATGTATGTCTTTTTGAAAATTCACTAATTTGAGCATATATTCATTGTTTATGTTCCTTTATGAATGATATACTTTGATAAAATTTGATTAAAAATATATACTAGAGACATATCACAGCACATATATAAAAAGCAGAAGAAAGTTTCAGCAAACTAGAAGCCATGACAATTGAAATCATACAGACAGAAGAACAGATAGAGAAAAGAACAGAAAAATTAAGAAGGGTCTCAGGGATTTGAATGTCAGCATGAAGGACACAAACCAACACATCATGAGTGTCCCAGAAGGAGAAAACATGGGGAGAAAAGGCACAATGTATATTTGATGAAATAATGGCCCAAAGTTTCCCAAATCTTATGAAAGACATAAATATATTTGTTCAAGAAGACCCTGTTCAAACAGAAAAAATCCTAATACACATAATGAGAAACATACTAATCAGAATGTCAATTTCCAAAGATAAAAAGAAAACCCTCTAAGTAGCGAGAATAAAGTGATTTGACCTGTACAAGGGGAACACAATAAGACTTAGCATGGAATTCTCATCAGAAATCATGGATTTGAGAAGTCAGTGGTATCATAAATTTAAGAAACTGAAAAATTATTAGGCAAAACAACCTTTCCAAAAAGAGGGTGAGTTTAAAATGTTCATAGATAAACAAAAAGTGAGAAAGGCTGTCAATGAGAGACCTAATCTACAAGAAATACTAAAGGGAGCTCTGCAACTGAAAGGCAGGCTGAACGGAAAAGACAGGAGAGTAAAGTTTGGAGCAGAGTATAGAAATAAAGATTAATAGTCAGCGTAGCTACCAGTGTAAAAAGAGAGACAAAAACAAAAGATGTGACATATTAATAGCAAAGGATAAATTAACTGAAGTACTGGATTTACATTAACAAAATTGGATGTTAATGATGAAAATCTATCAAAGACATATATTGGCATAATGGGTAAAGAATTTGATCCATCTATTTACTGTTTGCAAGAGACTCAACTTATACCCAAAGTCCCAAATTGGTTGAAAGGGAAAGTTTGGAAAAAGATATTCCACACAAACAGTAACATAAAATAATTGAGCAAGCTATACCAATATCAGAAAAAAATAGAGTTTAAATCAAAACTCTTATAAGGGACAAAGGACACTATATATTTATTTAAAAGGGGGGCACTCCATCAAGAAGAAATAAAAACCAAAATATTTTTGCACCTGTCCATGGTGCCCCAAAATACATGAGGCAAACACTGGCAAATCTGAATGGAGAAATATTCATCTACAATAATAGTTGGAGACTGCAACACACCACTTTCATCAATAGGTAGAATATTTAGACAGAGGATTAATATGGAAATAGAGACTTTGGATAATATGATAAATGAACTAGACTTAACAGACAAACAGAATATTGCATCCCAAAACAGCTGGAAAAACATTCTTCTCAATTGTCTATGGGTCATTCTCTGGGATAGATCACATGTTGGATCACAAACAAGTCTCAATGAATTTGAAATGATTGAAATTATACAAAGCACTACTTATAACCATAATGGAAAGAAGCTGGAAATAGGTGAAAACTGGAAAATTCACAAATACACATAAGTTAAACAAGACACACTTAATCATTGGGTCAAAGAAGAAATTAGAGAAATTAGAAAACATCTCAAAATGAATAAAAATGAAAACATGACATATAAACACTGTAGAATGTAGTGAAGGCAGTGCTGAGAGGGAAGTTTATAGCCCGAAACACCTACATTAAAAATGAAGGAGGGAGTGGAGGTGGCTCAAGTGATTAGGTCCCTCCCTCCCACATTGGAGGTCCCTGATTTGGCTCCAAAAGTCTCTTAAAGAAACAAGGAAGACAAACAGACACAGCAAGTGCAAAACATCGAAGACATGAGGAGAAATAAATAAAACAAATCTTTTTAAAAAATGAAGGAAAAACTTAAGTCAAAGATCTACCTGAACACCTAGAGAAAACAGAAAAACAACAGCAAACCTATCACAAAGCAAGCAGAAAAAAAAATGAAAGAAAGAAAGATTACAGCAGAAAAGAACAAAAGTGACAATATAAAACAATAGATAGAATTAACAAATCAAAATTTAGTTCCTTGGGAAGATTAATAAAATTGATAAACCCTTAGCTAGACTGACAAAAAAAGAGAGAAGGTTCAAATTAATGAAATTAGAAATGAGAAAGAGGGATATTAATACTGACCCCACAGAAATGAGAAAAAGTTAGACGATATTATGAACATATTGAACAAATGTATGCTAATAAATTAGAACACTTGGATGAAATGGACAAAATCCTAGAAAATCTTGAAAAGCCTACAATGACTCTAGAAAAAATAGAAGACCTCAATGGTTCAATTACAAGTAATGATGTTGAATCAGTCATCAAAACCCTGAAAACAAAGAAAATGCTGGGAGCAGATGGCTTCACAGAGGAATTCTACCAATCATTCCTAGAATAATTTATTTCATTTTGGGTCAAACTCTTTAAAAAATTGATGAGTAGGAAACACTACCTCCTTCATTCTATGAGGCCAACATCACACTAATACCAAAGCCAGATAAAGATACTACAAGAAATGAAAATTACAAATCAATTTCTCTGTGAATATAGATACATAAATACTCAGCAAAATATGTGCAAATCAAATCAAACCACAAATTAGAAGAATTATACACCAAGCTCAATTGTTCCCCTGCCAGGTATGCATGAGTGATTCAGCATAAGAAAATCAATTAATGTAAAATACCATATTAACTAACAGAAAGGAAAAAGTACATGATCATCTCAACTGATGCAGAAAAAGCAGTGGACAAAATTCAGCATTATTTCTTGATAAACATACTTAGAGATTCAGGGCTCAACCAGCATATGAACAGAAGGAAGATTTAAGTCTCTGGGAAATTGATTTAATGGGTATTGTCCAATTCATAAGGCTCATCTGGGACAACCAACAAAAGGATAATATTGAACAATGCCTATCCCAGAAACAGAAAGTTTCTACAATTGAAAGCAAGACAGTTCCATCCAACCTCCCCATGGGATCTAAGCCCCCTCTCAATCGAAGCAGAATAGGCATCACCATCCCAGAATCCTCAAGACTGAGGAATGAACAAAGATAAAGAGGGAATGCAATTATGGACTAAAGTAGACTTATTATTATTCTAGTAATGGAAGAACTTGTAATATTGATCTAAAGACAGTGGTCACCAGAGATTCTGAGGGGAAATAGACAGAAGAATAGTTGTGCCATGGGGCATGTTTGAGACATTGGAATTGTTCTGCATGATATAGCAATGATGGATACAAGTTGTTATATATTTCATCAAAACCTATAAAATTATGTGGTGCAAAGTGTAAACCATAATATAAACTATAGACCATGCTTAGTAGCAGTGCTTCAATATGTGTTCATCAATTGTAAAAAAGGTACCACACTAATGAAATAAGTTGTTAATCAATGAAAGTGTGGGAGGGGGAAAAGTTAAGGGGAGAGGTATGGGAATCTCCTATATTTTCAATGTAACATTTATGTAATCTAAAGCTCCTTTGAAAATACCCCTCCCCCCAAAAAAAACTTCTTCCACATGATAAAGGGAATATTTGAAAGATCCAAAACTAACATTATATTCAATGCTGAAAGACTGAAGTTTTTCTAAGTTCTGGAACAAGACAAGGATGCCCATTGTCACTACTGTTATTCAACATTGTGCTAGAAATTTTGTCCAGAGTAGTTAGGCAAGAATAAAAAATAAAAGGCAAACAAATTGGAAAGGAATAAGTAAATCTTTTACTAATTGTAGATGACTTGATCCTATATAAACATATAAAGCCCCCACAAATCTAAAACAATTGTACTAGAGCTAATGAGTTCAAGAATATGGCAGTGTACAAGGTAAACACTCAAAAATTAGTATAGTTTCTATGCACTAGGAATAAGCAATTTGTGGAGGAAATAAAAAATAATCCATTTACAATAGCAACTAAAATAATCAAGTATCTAGGAATAAATTTAACCAAGTGCTTGTATGCAAAAATCTATGAAAGTGTGCTAAAAGAAATCAAAGAAGTCCTAAATAAATTTAAGGATATTCTGTGTTCTGGGATTGGAAGACTAAATAGCAAAATGTATATCATTGGGATGCCAATTCTACACAAAATGATTTACATATTCAATGTAATTCCCATCCATATTCCAATAATCTACTTGCAGAAATGGAAAAACCAACTACCAAATTTATTTGGAAAGATAAGTAACCCTAAATAGCTAAAAACCTATTGAAAAAAAAAGAATGAAGTTGGAGGAACCACACTTCCTGACTTTAAAGCATATTACACAGATACAGTGGTCAAAATATGCTTGTAATGGCACAAAGATATATATATATACACAAATGGAATCACATTGGGAATTCAGACACAGACCTTCACATCTGTGGCCAATTGATTTTTGACAAGGCTGCCAAGTCCACTAAATTGGGAAAGAATAGACCCTTCAACTAATGGTAATGGGTGAACTGTCTATTCATCAGCAAAACAATGAAGGAGGAGCCCTATCTCACATCATACACAAAAATTGACTCAAAATGTATCAAAGACCTAATTATAAGCACCAGGATTAAAAATTCATAAAAGAAACTGTAAGAATCATCTTTAGGAACTTCTGTTAGGCAATGTTTTCTTAGACTTTGCACCAATATCACAAGAAAAAAAAGTAAAATAGATAATCAGCACCCTTAAAATTAAAATTTTTGTGCATCATAGGACTTTGTCAAAAAACTAACATAATACTTTAAAACCTGATATCTGATAAGATTTAATACCAAAATATATAAAGCAATCATACAACTCAAAAATAAAGACTAACAATCCAATTTAAAAATTAGCAAAAGACTTGAATAGACATTTACCAAAGATGATTTACAAACAGCTAAATAGAACATGAAATCCTGCTCAACATCACCAGCTGTTTTAGTCTGCAAAAGGTACAAAGGCAATGTACTAGAAATAGGTTGGCTTTTAAAATGGGAATTTATTAATTTTTAAGCTTACAGTTCTCAATCTGAGAAAAATGTCTAAATCAAACATCAGGTAAAGCTCTGTCCCTAGAGATCAGCTGACAGATCCTAGATTCCTGTCACATGACAGGGCACCATGGCAGCATCTGCCAGTCTCTGCCTTCTTCTCCAGGCTCCATTGCTTTCAGCTTCTGGCTTCTGGTATTTTCTCATACAGCTTCTGGATATTTCTTTCTATCTCTGTGGCTGTTTTTTCCCCACTTTATATTTATCCCATATTTAAAGGACACCAGTAAGAGGATTAAGACCAACCTTGGGTTCTGCCTTACTGAAATCATCTATTCAATGGCCCTTAACTTAAGAAATTTAATCAAAGGGTCCCAGGAACAATAGGTTCCCACCCACAGGAATGAATTAATTAAAGAACAGAATTTTCAGGAGCCTTCAAAAAACTCAAACTACCACTTTAGCTACTAGGGAAATGCAAATCCAAATCACATTGGAATGGCTACCATTGATAAAACAGAACAATTCAAAGTAATGGAGAGGAAATAGGAGCACTCAAACATTGCTGATGTGAATGTAAAGTGATTAGGAAATCCAGAAGACAGTTTGGTAGTTCCTCAGGAAGCATAGTATAGAATTATCATATGTCCCAGCAATGCCACATTTAGGTACATTCCCAGAAAAATTGAAAGCAGGGTCTCAAGCATATATTTGTGTACCAATTAACATAGAACTATTATTCACAATTACCAAAAGGTAGAAGAAATTCATGTTTCCATCAACTGAAGAATGGATAAACAAAATGTAGCATATACATGCAATGGAATATTATTTTGCCATAAAAAGGAGTGAAGTCTTGATCTATGTGACAACAACGATGAACCTGGAAGATATTATACTGAGTGAAATAAGCCAGGCACAAAAGGACAAATATTTTATGATTTCACTCATATGAACTAATTATAATAAGCAAACTTACAGAATTAGAATCTAGTATGCAGGTAACTAGTGGGTAGATTAGGGCTATAGAATGGGGAGTTGATGCTTAATTTGTACAGCATTTCTATTCATGTCAATTTTAAAGTTTTGGCAATGGATGGTGGTTAGGGTATCTCATTGTGAGTGTAATTATCAGCACTGAATTATTTATGTGAATGTGGTAAAAGGGTGAAATTTTAGGCCATATATATTACCAGAAAAAAAATTAAAAGATAAAACATGATGGTGTAATACAGTTAACCCTTTTGTAGACTGTAGATGGTAGTTAATAGCACGAGTATAAGAATATTCTTTCATTAATTATAGCAAGTGCCTGGCACTAATACAAGGTGTTAATAGGCTGTTATATAGAAACAAATATACCTAATATAAACAAGGCATTGATTGTTACTTTAATAATATTTCATCAATTGTAACAGATGTACTACACTAACGCAAAGTGCCAACATTAGGGGAGTGTATGGGAACCTTGTATTTTTTACATAAAAATCTATAAACCTACAATTTCCTTATTAAAAATATAAAAATAATAATAGGACATGTTTCACAGATCTCTGTATTGGGTGTTCTAAATGAGTTAATCCTTGATAATTGATTCACACAATTCCTAGAACATAGAAAAATCTCAATAAATGCTGGCAACTAATGTTAAGAAAACAGTATAATTATTAAAAAGGTCATCAGTTGTAACAAATATTCCACACAGATGCAAGCTGTTGGTGGTTGGGTGGTGTATGGGAATTCTTTATTTTATGCATGATTGTTCTTTAAATTCACCACTTCTCTATTAAAAAAATAAAAGTTCAATAAAATTCAGCTCAACCCAAAATGAAAAAAGCCAGTCAACTATTCATTGAAGCCAGCTACTGCAGGATCATGCAGATCATGTTAAACCAGTGAATTCCATGAGCCTTGGCCCATTGCTGCACTTTATTACCTGGGAAATAGATCCTTGATCAGAAGTAATATTGAGTAGAATACCATGAATGTGGAAAAGACACTCTGTAAAGCCACATTCTCTGTGCTGGTGTCTGCTTCTGTCAGATTGAGCACTCAGCACTTCCTGTGTCTAGGTTGGCCTTTGTGAATGGAAGTCCATGAGCCCATACACATCCACCATGCCTTCAACCATGAACACTTTGACCAGGAACCCACTGGACAAGGAGAGGAGTGGTGGGGAAAAAAGCTGACTGGTATCCAAAGAATAGGTCATCCTATAGGTTTGCTTATTAAACCACCCTCTGTTGAGTTAAACCTTTCATAACCATTCACATGGGACAAATATCTTTCAAGTGTTTTGCCAATTCATAAAGTTCTATCCACATACATCTTCTCTTTGGACCTCCACATTACCAATTCCCCAGTTATGTTCCCTCCAAGTCCCTGAGCATCCAGTTAAACCATTAACTGCAGCCAATGTGCCTTCAGGACTTGCACAAGTCTGATATTCTGTATGCCACTTTCATCTGATGAAAGAGTGAGGCTGTGCATGTCTGACTTTATGGCTTCATTGTTCAGACAACACCCATATCATCATAGTCATCTCAGGCCTCATGGTAATTTGCTGTCTATGGTTAAGCTTTCGGTCTCTTCTAAGTCCCAGTAGCAGGCCAAAAGGTGTTTCTCAAAAGAAGAGTAGTTATCCTCAAAAGATGTCAGGGATTTTCTCTAAATTCCCAAGGGTCTCCAGTTTAATTTACCTATAGAGACCTGCTAAAGTCTCCAAACAATGCCTCTGTTTGACCCTGACACCTGCAGCACTGTTGAATCTGCTGAGTCATATGGCCTAAGTGACAGAAAAGGATGAGTGGCTTCTGGAACACTTGTGGAGTCTTCTTTTGTCCTAGTCCTCTCAATGCTAGCAACTTTTCCAACAACTCACTACTGAAGGGGTTTCTCAACATGCCCTATACCACAAGATATCTAGAACACCCAGATTCTGTTCTTCTAGAATCAGTCTCACTACCAAAATCTTTATAAGTCTGAGTTCTCTAGAGAAAGGAAACAGTAGTATATGTGTATATATACATTAAGAAATTTATAAGGAATTAGCTCATGATTGTGGGGTCTGGCAACTCTTAATTACATAGGTAAGACCACAGGTTTTGAATTCTAGTAAAGGTGAAGTTTAAGTCTTGAGTCTGAATTCTTTAAGGGAATATGGCAGGATGGAAATTCCAGTAACCGTTGGTATTGACATCAAAGGTAGAAATTCTTCAAATCACTGGAATGCTCAGATCTTGCTGTTAAGTTCTCCAAGTGATTGGATAAGTCCTCCTGACTTCAGGGTTGATAATCTCCTTTACTTAGCTCCACCTGACTATAGATGCAAATTTCATCTATGCAATACTTCCACTGTAAAAACTAGGAAGGTATTTCACCGAACAACTAGAAACCAAAACCCAGACAAGTTGACACATAAAATTAGCCTACAGATTCTGTATGGATATATATAATATTTGACAATATATAACACCTATTCATGGTAACAACACTCAACAATTGAAATAAAAGGAACCTTAAACTCACAGGGACTTTGGTGAAAAATCAACTGCTAAAATCATAATTAATGGTGAGTGAAGCTTTTTGTGCTGAGATGAGGGACAAGAAAAGAAGGATATTAAATCTTACCATTTTGATTTAACAAATACATAATGGAAAGAAAGGAGAAAATTATGTCTTTTTAATCATGATATGATCTTGTGTATAGAAAATCATGAGAAATACACTGAAAGGCTATTAGAACTAATAAATTAGTTCAGAAAGTTTGAACGGCACATGGTCAATATACAGGACTCAATTTTATTTCTATATGCTTAAAATGAACAAGTCAAATATAAAATGAAAAAAGGAATTAACAGTAGGATTTAAATGAATAAATTTAATCAAATATTTATAACACTAATGCTCTGAAAAGATAATGCTCACAAAATATCATTGAAAGAAATGAAAAAATACCTAACCAATGGAAGAAAATATTTGCTGATAAGTGATTGCATTTAGAACATATGGAGAATTCTTAAAACTCGATAATAAAAAGCCAAATGGGCAAAGGATTAGGACACATATATATCCAATGGAGAATCACAAATATCCAATATATACATCAAAGATCATCAAAGTCATAAGCCATCAAGGAAATGCTAATCAAAACCACAATGAGATAATACTTCACATCTAGGAAGAGGGTTAAATTAAAAAGACATTATTATCTATCAAATGTTGAAAGGAATGTGGAGAAATGGAAACACTAATACACTGTTGATGGGAATCAAGAATGATGCAGCTGCTTTGGAAAATATTAGAGTTTCTCAAAATTTAAACTTGGAGTTACTGTTTCATTCAGTAATCTACTCCTTGGAATATACTCAAGAGAAATAAAAACATATATCATACTTACCTGGCAGGGGAGATACCATGATCACGAACGTGGTTTTCCCAGGGCGAGGCTTATCCATTGCACTCCGGATTTGCTGAACCCTGCGATTTCCCCAAATGTGGGAAACTCGACTGCATAATTTGTGGTAGTGGGAGACTGCGTTCACGCTCTCCCCTGTAAATATATATATATACATATATATATATATATATGTATATATATATATACATATATACCTTCATGTAAAAACTTGCATATTATTTTGATAGCAGCTTTATATATGGCAGCCAAAAAGTATGGGGAAAAAGCCATCAGCTGATGAATGATAAATAAAATGTGGTATTCATACAATGGAATATCATTTGGCAAAGTTGGTTTTGAAATTTCAAAGGGAATGAATACAGAGTTTTCTATTAGCACCAAACTGAGACTGAATTTGTATAGGTGGTAGTTAGAATGAAATGGAAATAAAAGGAGAAAAGAATAAATATATAAGTACCTTACAATTATTATTTAATTGGAAATCTTTAGTCTAAAGAGCCATTAAAATTCCTATTGCTGTCTTCATTTTTTTGCAATTAACACATATTAATCAGTACCTAAATATATATCTGAAAAGAAAATTGAATAACTTAATGCTATTTTACTTGGAATACTCAGGGTACTGTTGGGATTATCCAGTATCTGAAAAGAACAAATACACAATTCAAATCAGAGCTTATGTGGCTGCTTTGGATATGTGATAAAACCTTAAATTAGATACTGTATGTGCTCTACCCTTAGAGAAAGTGGGGCTATATGTTCAAATCACTCATTGTCCTGGAATTGATCATATCAGTCTTGTAATAAAAACAAAGTAACCATAACAATAACTATAACAACAACAGCATTTGCAATAATGATAATGACTCTATCAGTAGCCATA
>JAQZBX010004601.1:0-59495 GCA_029593785.1 Cabassous unicinctus | reverse complement strand
AGGCCCTTCTTCAATAGTTCATGTCAAATGGCCAAATGTGTAAGTGGAATCACATTCATGCAAACTTGCATGCTTTGAACCCTGCTAAATGAAGTTGACCTGCATTCTCAGAAAAGGAAATGCTGCTTTTGCTAGAAATCTTGATAGCTCAAGTAAGAAAAGCTGGACCAATTGAATATTCAAAGAAATAAACACACTTTCCTTCAGATGAAAAATATATAATAAAAGAGGATCAATGAAAAAATGTTAAGCTTTATCATTATAGATTATGAATATTCTCATTTGGTAAATACACTAATGATATCTAATGTGAATACAGGATTACAAACTGTTGTCAAAGCAATTGATAATACATATGATGCCCTGAAATATAAGTATTGATTGGGCTTGGATGAAAGCCAGATAGATATAATGGAAGAAGATATCGATGAAGGAATAAAAGCAGTGTCTTTTCTCCTATGTAATACAGTATTCAGGTAAATGAACACATATCATGTTATAAATGATTTGCTTCTAACTCTGCTTTCAATAAGTAAGGGTTTAATCACATAAAACTACTAGAGCTTAATGTTCAGTAACGGTATAGATTCAAAAGCAGAATTATTAGGATGAAAGCAACTTCAGAATATATTGTGCAAAAACTACTATCCAACATAGATTTTTTTCTTGTTTCTACAACATTGCTTACAAATAATTATTCATTGTTACTAAACCCAGCCCAGACAGGAAACTTAATATGTCATACAACAGTCCATTCCAGTTCTGCCCAGCTCTACTTGTTAGAATGGCTATTGAATAGAATGATATTAATTCAGGTATCACTTGAATTTCAGTTCTAAAAATACTTTTGCATTAAAAAATGAAATAAAAGTTTGCAAATAAAATGTAGGTTTCCTACCCATAAGGAGACTTGGTGCAGTAATCTATCATTTAAAGAGAGGAATATGTACATGCATCATTAGCAACAATTTTAATAATAATTTTATATTAAAATTGATTACATAATTCCATATGGTTCAATGGTTATTCTTAGTTAGAATTCTACCTACAATACTTTATTGGCATTAGAGTTCATATATTTCAGAAGAATCAAATGTTTTCAAGTGTATTCTTTAATTCAGCTTGTGTTATCCATGTATGCAATGTGTCCCATATTGTTTGAAAATACCAAGGTTTTGTTGTACTTACGTTACTAGAGTTAAATGATGGAAACATTCTAAACACTGTTTCTCAAAATGCTTGGAAACATGAATTTTCTGTTTAGTTGGCCCTTTTAGAGTGTGTATTCAGAGGGCAAGTCCCTTTGGCAGATTTCTTTCTAATGTTTATATCACTATTAAGTGTAGAACACCTTAAATCATTGATGCTATCATAAAGTCTTTATATTTAAAGAGACAAAATAAAAATTTCATTCACTTTTTGCATCATTCATTTACAAACTCAACAAACTCAAATGGCATCTACTATATTCCAGGCAGAGGCTTCCAAAAACTAGAAGCATATAGGCAGTAGAAGCAAAGAAAAAGAAGAGAGCTATATAATACTCTATATTAAGCATTTAAAATGAGGAAAATTAGTTGCTAAGTATTTGTTTTAAATACATCTCACTTAATACTCACTCTGACTCCTTATGTGTCCTTAAGGTCTATGAGGAATAATTTCTAGCATTTATTCAATGTTTCCTATATGGCAGGCATTATTCCAAGTGTTTTATAGTCTTCACTTATTCCCCACAGTAATCCTTTAAGTAGATACTATTATTAATATTGTTTTCTTCATTTTTCAGATGATAAAAGTGAGGCACTGTAACCTCATGACATGTTCAATGTTGCCCAGCTACTAAGACAGGCGTCCAACGCTGCTACAAGAGGCATTATGAATGCAGACTCCAAAATTGCTGCTTTAATAGTATACTTACAAATAACTATAGTAGAGTCTTTCATCTGTTTGCATTGACACAGACAATAAAGTAGAAGGTAAGAAACCCATCTCCCAGGAAAGGTGAGAGAAGCAAAAGCAGTCACAGAGAATTTGAATCAAATCAGGTATGCTGATGAAGATAATAAAGTCCTTTACTGAGATCTTACAGAGAACTTAGAATATATAAAGATAAAATGATGCAGGAGCATAGCTTTGAGAAATAAATTCGTGATGTAAATCCCATAATTATAAGAAAATGTAAATTGTTTCATGATAGATTGGCTCAAGTCCAGTCCCATTATCAGAAAACTAAATGACACCAAACATGAGCTCTAGATGGTACTTTAGTGAAAACAGATTACTATGAGAAGGCTTGCATAGTTCAGCTCATAAATTGCCACAATTAGCAGCAGCATCTTGGCTCTCTCTTTCCTCAGAAGATAGCATAGGAATATAAGTTTCGAAGACAAAACTGAACAAAGTAAACTGAAGAAAATTCTCTCAAGCGGAGAGATCTGTTTTTTTGCTTAACTACTTGTTATGTTTTGTGTCACATAGTTTAAACACCTCCTCACTTAATTTTTACTATGAATTTTCTGATAAGGAAACCAAGGTGGTGGTTTTAATCACATAGTAAATTGTAGAAGGTTAAAACCAGGAAGTTTCTGGTACACAAACAGCGATATGCACATTCCTCCAAGCCCTTTCATTCCATTACTCCGGGCTTCCCCACTCCACCTCTGGCGGCTATCTCTCTTTAAATACCTTTTCTAAAGTAAAGGGCACTCACAACTAGATGCAGCCCTTTAGAAAGGATGTAATCCAGAGGATATAAGAGGATAATAAGACTTCTTTGAGATGCTGCATTACTTAACCATCCATGAAAAGTGAGTGATGAATATGAATTTGCCAATACTAAAGGGCATTCCACCTACATGTGAATTAAATCTGACAGATCGCCATATGAAAAAAAAATGCCCATGTCTCTGAAAAATGTGCTGATGTTCTATAAATGTGATCTACTTTTGGTTGTCAAGTAGGATTAGGTGAGGGACAGATGTGGAGTTGTCAAAAAATTGTAGGCTGACAATGTTGTTCAATATAGATTGCAAAATAAGACTGACTTCTTTCCTGAGAAGCTATGAATGGTGGCATATTATCACCAAAGTGACAATCTGCTTAGGTCAGAGTATAAAAAAATCATTGGCTGTCCTAAGAGAGGTTGAGTTATCTTTCTAGACATGGAGAAAGAAAGTTTCAAATTTATGATTTTAGAAAAAGATAGGTTAAAAACTGTTGAGAATAAAGTGGACATTTGCTATATACCAAAACTATTCTTAATTGCATTATAATTTCTAATGTAAATGATTGGATATGATACCAAGGGAATGACTAAAGTCTTTGAGCAGATTCATTTGGCTGACTAATACTGGGATATATTGAGAGGTGACACTAGAGCATTTAGAAGACTGCGAGGCTATAAGCAAATGTGGGAACTACGTGGGCACTTGCTCTTCGTGGGGCCATGAACCATGTTTACTTCAGAAGTATGACCTTCTGGGTTTTCAGGCAATGTTTGATCAACATGGCCTCTGATACTGGCCATGTTATTGGCAGGGGCACCAACAAATCACTTACAGTAGAGCCATGGTGATGAAAATTGCAGCTGGAAATTCAGTCTAAGCCGTTTTACAATCAGAGGACTGTAGCAACATGGAAGGGTCCTTGGCAGAGTGGGAAGAAAACGAGATTTGTCTACACTTTGGAGGGCCTGCTCTTCTAATTGTTAGTCATGCCAGACGTCTGGGCCTGGTTTCCTCATATGCAGGCTGGGAATAAAGAACACTGACTTCCCAGGGTTGATAGGAGGATTATTTTGTTAACTATAGAACGGTAATTGACAAATGGCATTATTATGATTACTATGAACATGAATTGAACGTCTGTGTGTAGCTGTCAGCTTTGTGCTAGGCTCTCTCTGGGGTACAGCATAGCATCTGAAACATATGTTTTCAGGAACTTGCTACCGGATGAAGGAACAAACACACAGATACAACAAATACAAGACAATAGAGAAGGGCTAAAATATTGGTCCTTGCTGATTGACACAACAGAAATCTTCACACACAATTGACAAGATCTATTATCCAATTTACCTAGTTACCTTTCCTAATTTACCCCAGTAATATTCACAAAAACAACTCTGCCTGCAACAACGTGGTTTTTTTGGTAGACATAGTTATTGGCTTCATCTCACACTCTCTTACAGAATTGCAAGAGAAATAAGAAATGATTTTTTTAATCCTCTGGCCTACGGATAGGATGATCCCTATCTATGAGCTTGAGATCAGATAGGAGACTATCTATACAAATATTTAAAGCAATGTGCACAAATCATAACTGAACAGCCTGATGAATGTTTAACACATGCACGTTTCCCTGTAAACACCACCCAGATCAAAAGAGAGGGCATTTTCATCACCCGAGATAAAACCCTCATGCTGCTTCCCAGTCAGACTGCCCACCCGCCAAGGTAACTAATGCCTTGACTGTTGTCACCACGGAGGGTTTTCATCTGTTTTTGAACCTCATGTGACTGGGATCACACATTATGTATTCTTTTGGATATAGCCTCTTTCTCTCAACATTTCCATGTTGTTCCAAGCATTAGTAATTCTTTTGTATGGCTGTGTAGTATTTCATTATATGAATAAAATACAGAAGATTTGCCCATTCTATGATTGGTGGATGTTTGAGCTGTTTCCAGTTTGGGGCCATGACATATAAAGCTGCTATGAAAATCTTCGTACATGTCTTTTGGTGGCATATGTACTTATTCCTTTAGATGTTGTATTAGTCAGCCAAAGGGGTTCTAATGTGAAATACCAAAAAATGGGTTGGTCTTTATAAAGGGTATTTATTTGGGGTAGAAGTCCACAGTTACCAGGCCATAAAGCATAAGTTTCTTCCCTCACCAAAGTCCATTGTCACATGTTGGAGCAAGACAGCTGCTGACATTTGCCCAGGGTTCAGGCTTCTTGGGTTCCTCTCTTCCCGGGGCTGTGTTTCTCTCCGGGCTTAGCTTCTGTTTCCTCCACAAGGTCAGCTACAGGCGATCAGGTGAACGGCTCACTTCTCTTCTCCTGGGGCCTTCTTTCCAACATCAAAACTGCTTCTCAAAATCTGCTTCTCAAAACTGTTCTTGCCATGCCTTTTATATTTGATTCCCCACCCACCAAGGGGTGGGGCTCAACACCCTAATCATAACCTAATCATGCCCAGATTAACAGATCAGTTTACAAGCATGATCCAATTATATTTTTGGAATTCATAACTACATCAAATTGGCCAATGGTTACAGATGTATACCCAGGAGTAGAATCTCTGGGTCACAGGATATATAAACTGTGAACGATTTTTCCAAAATGGTTTTATTAATTTACACTCCCACTAGCACTTTAAGAGAGTTTCAGTTGCTTTATATCTTGGGCAATAATTGGTATTATCAGTCTTTCATTTAATTATTATTATTTTTGTGCATGTGTGTGGGCATGAGAACTCTACTGTTTCACCAGGTCTTTAGGGAAGGAAGTCACATGAAGAAAAGAAAGAGAACATATCTGTCCACAACTCTTGTGGCCTTAAATCTTTAGCTTGGCTTTCCTCAGGCTTTCTGCTCTGTTCTATTCCTTCCTTCTAGGTTTTGGCCACATCTTCAGCATCATGAGGCAATTTTCCATTTTTGTCATCTACAACCAAGCTAATGCTTGATATCTTTATATCTGATGATCAAATGTAGATTAGCACTGGGTTGACAGAGGAGGGCCAGAACTGCTCAGGAGGGATTATATTTCTCAGCACTCTCCCCTCACGTCAATCGTTACACTTCTAATTTCCAGCAGCCTTTTGCATAGTAGACATTTAATCAATATTTGTGGAAATGGGTTGACTGGATTCTTTTGTGTTGCCCCACAGAATTACTTTAACTTGTATTTACTGCCATCATGAACATTGCACTTTCCTGGAATATTGCTAAAAAAACAAATTTGTCCATTTCAGTGCTTTCCCTCTTAAATGATATGATCAGAAAAAGCAATATTGTGAGCTTCCCAAAATATAAATCTACACTTAATGGTACTAAAAAATAAGTTTTTAGCTATTTTCAGGAAGGATCTGGAAAAGCAGAAAAGGGAACTTAGCATTCTGAAGATTGTTCTGAGGATGCTTTGCCTCAAATTGTTTATTGAACATTGTGGATATTGGGAACAATATCTTTAAAGCTCTTAGAATAATTAGTTGCCTAAAAATTAGTAGTTCGGCAGAACTAAGAGTTACCAGTCACATATAATGTGTCTAGCAACACATATTATCTCTGACCCTCTCAATAGATCTGTAAAGTCCTCATTTTATGGAAATAGAAACCGAGCCTGGGAGTTAAAATTTTACTTGCCAAAGTTATACATCTTCTAAATGGAGTAAACATTATTGAAATGCAGATATATTTGATAAATTCTTTAAGAAAATGAAAAAGCAAAATTTAATAATAGACCATCATAATGTAATTTTAAAGAATTTAGAAATAAAAACAAATGAGTATCTTATAAAATAAAATAATTGCAGGCATCCATTTATCTACAGGAACAGGTTCTCTAATGGTCCATGATACAAAGTGTATTGTCCAAATGTTAAAGAGATAGTGAAGGAGGATTGAGGTCTGTTACTTTTCTATTTTTTTTTTCCCATATTGCACAGCTTTTATTTGAAACATTTCTGACAACTATTTACTTTTTACCCTGAAAAATATCTTTGCTTTTTATAGCTTACTTTCTATTATAATCTGCAACACATTCCATGTTGTCCCTTGTAAAGTCTTAATGGTGTGGCAGATTATCTCTTGATGAAAACTTAGCTGCATGTAGACTTGCATTATTTCTTTCTACTGTTCACTTTTTCAAGTAAATATTTGTATGTTATTTTTCCCTTCTATATTTATCAATGCCAGGTAGGTTCTTACAAATTCTAACATTATGGTCTGTCCTATTGTGAACAAATGGAATTGAAAGATTCTGCAGGCTCAGTTCATCTGGGTTTACTTTTGCATCTCTGAATGTCTATGTCTTTCTGAGCCTCATCACCTTTGGGGCTTAATTGCAAATCATGGTGAATTATGCAAGAAAGTTTTGGCTGGATTTAATTCGACACATCAGCTTAGCCTAAGTTTGTAACATACAAGAATATATATATTTGATTGCAGAAACACAATTAGTGGCATTAAAAATAGGCCGATTTGAACATGTGACTAGTTGATACCTGAAATAGGGAATCAGAGAGACTGATAGACTCATCTTATGGCAGGACATCATCAGATGGGATTTTTTGTTGTTTTTTACTAAACCTGCTCTCTTTACTGCTTGCTTCCTTCCAATTCTCAAGATTCCAATGTTAGTAGAAAACAAAATCTGTGGGGGCTCCATTTGTCTGGTTAATAAGGGTTCCACCCGAACTCAGGACGCCTCTGTGTCCTATGGTACTCTCAGGCACTTAGATATGGCACACGGGCCAGCTGCACAGACACGCACGTGCCAGTGCTATCACCTGAGGTTCACTTCAGATGTCATCACTGCTTTCCTGTTTCCAGAGGAAAAAAGCCAGAGTCCCACTTTGAAAGTAGTAGTAACAGGAATGATGATAATTTAATAGTAACCATATATTATTTTAAGCTGCAGGAAAGCAGGTGATTGCCATAGATGTCATTCCTCAGGTTCCACTGAGAACTCTCTGTGTGACCATCTGTCACCTCCTAATTTTAAAATCATTGCTGAGCTCCTTTTCCCCCCACTTCTTCTTGCCCATCATATCTTCTTTATTCCTTGTCTCAAAGATTGTCAAAGCATTTCCCAGGATTTCTCTGCTGCACAGTCATCATTATAACAGGTGCCCAAATGAGAATATCCTCTTCTTTGGACTAATTTTCAGATACTCTGTTTCTTGGTTCATGTTAGGAGAACGGGAGCCTGTGGCTGAATTACTATTATGCCTCCTTTTAACATCTTCAGCTGAATGAAATCTTTGGTGAAGAAATTAGCTTTTAGAACACTTGTTCACAGGCTGATTTGGGGGGTATGTGTGAAGGACGTTTGGTTCTTACAATAAATAATAATTCAAAGTGTTACTTCTCACATGTTATTTTAAGCAAAATTGCAAATGTCCATTCCACAGTATGTGTTTATGTTGCTTTCAGACATTTAGACTTATTGGAAATAAAGTTTATCAACAGGAATTGAAGCCTCCTCTGTCCTTATATTCCAGATTTGGTCATTTTAAAATTTCAAATGGACAGCTTTGAAATTTGAGGTGTTCTTTTTTTGCAATTAGGATAGCTAGTTGTCATCTCGAACACTCAGTTGCCAGTTGCCTTTCATTAACAATTTATCACTTCTGATTAGCACTGTGGGAAATAAAAGTACAGTGTTGGCTTTAAGAGTTGGCAGATAGAAAAGTCAGAGCCCTGGAATAATCTTGTGACTGTAAGTTTTATCTGTAGTTAAAACATATTAGTAAGGTAACTAATTAACATCAGTCATCAGAAGTTTGAGGTTGAGAAAATTGTTTTTGTGGTATGGCACTCCCCTGAGAATGTTTAACTTGAATTTGGCTCAGTGGGTGACAGCTCTTCAGTCACTGGGTAAATGCCAGGAGAGCCACCTGAGAAGGTGTAAATGTGGAGCTGGTGAATATTTGTGTCCCACCAGGTTGCTCCATCCCACCTTGCCATAATACTGGCAAAATATCTGAGGATCTTCCTGCTGTTTTTCATTGGCTTTGACTTCTCTAATATGCAGCTCTTTTCTTTATTATTATGATACATTTAGCAGTAACATTATTTTTGGTGAAACCTACCTGAATATTTTTGTGACTGGAGACTGGACACAGTTTATAGAAAATAACAGGAATATTCAAATGACTACTTTAAGGAAAACATTTTCCATACTGATGAAGTGCATGCTGGACTCAGAGATTCAAAGAACCTTCTCAGAGCCACACCTTGGTAGAGAACTTGACATGGCTTCCTCTTGTTCAATTCATATAAAGTAGGCATGGGCTCTGGACAAGGCTCTGAATTCGAATGTCCCTTTTGTAGGCAGAAAAGAGGTCAGGGAAACCTGATGGTTTGAATGTGACTGAGATTTTTGCCTCTTAAGGGAAATAATGGACTTCAACAAAACCATCTTCCTTATAGTTTTACATGTTTGAAAGACAATAATTTCCCAGTGTTAAGTCCTCCTCCTTTACCCACTATACACTGATTCAGCTTTCCATCACCTCTAGAATTTGCCCTTATTTTGACCTAGTTGATACAAAGAGTTGCATCTATTTATTGCTTTTCCTCATCACTACTGCAACCCCATTTTTTTCTTCCAGTTTAACTGCATTTTGTTTTAGTAGAAAATGGGTTAGATTTACAGCCTTGGGAATGAAAAGTGTCTCTTTTGAAAATCAGAATAAATATGGTATGGATGGTGGAACCATGAGTGCAAGTGCAGGCAAGGATGTGTGTCAGCTCCTGTGGTCTCCTCAGCAGGCAGGTGTCTGTTAGCACTTGCTGACATTTTCAATAACAGCAAAAGCGGCCAAGCAAGCAACCGAAGACCATCTTGTGGCTCAATGGGAACGTGCATAATAGGAAAAAGGAATCATTTACCTCTTGGGGATAATGGAAAAGAGTCCCCAAATAACAGGGTAGGACTTAGAGTGCTTTGTGATGTTTTCAACAGAATCTGTTTTGGAGACTGTTTCATTTACATAACTCTGAAAACAGATAGAAGATCCTATCCACAGCAAAATTTTAGACCATCATGGATGATATAAGGTATAAAATATAGAACTCTGCCCTGAATAATGGTTAGATTGTTATGCAAGGCAAGTACAGAGTTGACAGTGCAGAAAGTACTATAAGAATTCAGAGTTAGAAAGTCAGTATGGGGACAAGTGGACAGGAAATCTTCATGGGATAGATGGAACTTGACTTTAACCTTGAACAATGAATGGACTTTTGCTAAGTACAGAGGGGAAGAATGGTCTCAAGAAGCACTGAAGGTGCCAATACTAAGAGGTTGGAATGACTAGAGTCTGTTCTAGGGTGGTAAGCAGATCAGCAACACCTGATAGAAAGAATGGAACCCAGTTGTGAAGACTCAATAGATGAGAAAGTCAACTTCTGCTTTGGGGACTGGACAATTGTTAAGTGCTGATGTTTAAGAAGACTTCTCATTTTGGCTCCTCTGGATTATGGGAGGCAGAGTGATAATTTTTTGACTACAAGTTCAGTGAGCAGAGGAGTTGCTGAAGATGTCAAGATCCAGACAGCCAGTTTTGGAGGGGAAGAGTGTGGGCCCTGATTATTTGCCTGAGGATACCATGAAGGTTAAATTTATTCCATCTCAGAACTATTCACACCTGGAATTGTTATCTGTGTCAGATTGGGTGTGTGGATCTTGAAATCACTTTTAAAATAGATAGAAATAGGATAATAAAAATCTTGTCACTGTGCCAATATTCTGCCAGGTGCCTTTTATAATTTGTACGTTAGATCTTTATAGCAAGTTTATGAGGTAGGCTTGTTATGCTCATTTCACAGCTGAAAAATTTCAGCTTCAAAGAAGTTATTTGGCTTGCTTGAGGTCCTACATATACGGGGTGGCTGGGCTGGGGTTTAGCTTCCAGTAACACTGCTTTTGCATTCACACTCCTTCTAGTGACATGCTCTGCCTTTTCATGCTATGTGCCATACAAGGAACAAAACACAAACGGCAATGATATAGAAGCTTATACATTTTTTCTAAGGGAATTGCACATATAATTAAACCAGAAACATATACAAGATAGTATAAAATGTAGTGCTCTACTCCAGTTTACCAGTGACTGCTGCCAGCAAATAGATTCTCATTTCTCAATTATTCCATCAACAAACACTACAATGAGCTCACCTTATCTGTAAAATAATAGTCCCTCATATTTCTACAGTTTACAAGGCACTTTTAAAATGCTTAAAATAATCTTCCCTTAAACATATTAATATCAAGCATGGCAGGTGAGTTATTCCCACCATATTGGAAAGGAAAAGAGGTGCTGAATGACATAGCTACCAGTTATCCCATCTCAGAACTATTCACACCTGGAATTGTTATCTGTGTCAGATTGGGTGTGCAGATCTTGAAGTCATTTTCAAAATAGATACAGTTTTCATTGCTAAAACTATCTAGCTTTTATTGCTAAAACAAATGGCAGTCTTAATTCCTACTTAGCTTCTCAAAGGGCAGCACTTCATCAGCCATTTTGGTTTTTGGGTACCTGACTAAATATGACCAGATCAGTTCTCCTTGCTTTTAGCCATCCATTGTGGCTATTGCTACTTGAAATTCCCTTCTAATTTTTTCCCCCAAACTCTTTTTCTTCTTATAATCATTTCTTTATCGCTTTTCTAATTCAGAATAATTCATATTTTCCAACTAGCTATCCCTGGAGTGGTCTTTAGGTTGATTCCAATTTCTGCTCGTTCTTTTAGTTCTTGGCTTAAGCTTTCTCTGTAAGTGTAAAGCCATCACTCCTCACATGAGAACAAGATAAAAGAAGGATGACAATCCCGATTACTGGAAATGAGGACTAGGAAGCTGTTGGCAATGAAATCATCTGTTATGTCCTGATTCATTCCGCTTAAGTCCACTCAGGGTTCATTATTCATTGAATACTTTCATTTCATTGAAAGGGCAGAAAAACAGCACAGAGAAAATCTTGGTTTCTTAACTTGCACAGTGTTTCCTTCAGGATAGTGGCCTCCTTTAAGAGTTTATGAGGTTGCAAATTGGACTTATAGCTTGTCACAGACTTGGCCTTGCTTTTAGCACTCAAGGCCCTTGGAAGCGATTAAAGCCTCCTTCAGCTGCTCTTTCCCCAACCTCTGCACCCTGACAGCCCGGCCGCACTTAGCTCTGCAACGCGGAGCCACGGGGGATCACTCAGGGTCAAACCACTTGGCATTTCACACACCAGAAATCAGAGTCACTGTGGGAGGTGGGTGCTCAGCCTCTGAGAGGAAAGAAGAGCGGGTGCTTCCCAGCCACGCTGGTGTAATGCGAGGCTCCGCCTGCAGGGCCCCCTGTTGCTACATTCTTTGCTAATCTTTTGTCAGGGGAAAAGCGTGTGGCAAATGCCTGCGGAGTTCTCCTACCACACCGCAAGCAGAGGTAGACCTACCGGATCCGGAGAAGGATTACTACTGGAAGGAAAAGAGAAAGTGCAGCGGAATCGTTCTCGGCATTCACTACGTTTAGACGCATTCACGTCTAAAATTATTCTCACACACTAATTATATAAGAAGGAAATTTTCTCAATGAGAAAACTACGTTCTGACTCTGAGCTCAGATAAAAATAATTAAAAACGAGGAAGCAAAGGGAAGATTTCCTGGGGCTCTGTGATATCTACCTCAGGGTTCTATACAATTGAAAAGAAAGAAATAAGCAAACACAGAAAAGAGAACCTGAACAAATTGCGTGAGGAGTGAATAGCAAAGAAATCAACAGGGAAAATCACCTCCCCTAAGTATAATATCAAGGAAGCTCTATTGGAAAAACAAAAATCATAATACCTCCTCTTCGGGGAATATGCAGAAGCAAAGACAAGTGTTTTTAAGACTAGAGGAAACTACACTGGAATTTAAAACAAAAATTAATAATCTAGCTGACAAAGACCCACGGAAAGTGTTTACGTGTTCTATGGGGGAATTAAAATCAATGAAAGAATGAACATGCTGCATTTATACACAGCCTGGGCTTTACGCTGCTCCAGATGGCTAGTGCTAACACTGCATTTAAGTTACACCAAATGATTAAGGACCCACTGTAGTCCATTAGTTTTTACCAGGATGGGAGATAGAGTAAAATGACAACTGAAGATTTTGCTATTTACAAACATTGAAAGACTTGGAGACTATACTTGTCTGTTTCAAAAACAACAACAAAAACAACAAATCCACACTGCAGTTTTGATGAATATTATTTTTCTTAAAGGTGGCTTAAGCAAGTATTTTTTAAAACAGTGGGTTTCAGATGAGGCTAATATTCAGCTGTAAATGGGGATAGCTGGACAGGCTGTTGACAGCCAATAATTTCCTTTCTCAGTCACTGAGAAAGGTCAGTGCCCAGACTCAATCAGCTGTTAAATATTTAGAATATTACACTGAGGTTGGGAAACTATTGGACTGATACCTTCCTTATAATCTTCAATAATTTGAATTATTTCAACATGTTTTGGTCACGAATCCAAAGAGTAGCACATTTTCTTTTCACATAATCTTCATTACTTAAGATAGGAAACAAGGGTATTTACTCGGTTCTATATCCTTTATTTAAAAGAAAAAGTAAAGCATTTATCATTGAGTATATAATGATTGGAATATTTTCATTGCTTAGTATTTTCAATTACCTAGACAATATGTATTTTTCCTTAGCCTTAGAGTAAATATACTGCCTTGTTTGCTGCTTTTAAGAACAACATTGTTTTAAGTTTTACAATTATAATTATATGAATTCTTCTTTCATTTCAATGTTTGCTTAAACCAACAAACAAAAATACTAAATCTTGTACAATGAAAACATATTCATGATTTACTTGTGCAGAAAATAAAAACAACAAAGGCAAAAAAGGAAACTTTTCATATATAGTAATTGCAGGGAAGTTGACAATATTACATTGATTATGGGAGTTATTTCTCCCAGAGTGATGATAGTTCTTTGCTTCTCATTTAACATGGATTCATTGAGTACCAGGTGAGTATCAGATACTATTGCCGGCAATAAGATGGCAGTGGTGAAACCCAGGATCTCTTCTGGGTTTATGCATCCATCATTATTCCTTCATTAGATGACTCCGATCTTCTCATGCACAGTGACAGAGGCTGATCAGGGTCCAAACTGTGTTCCATGGGTATTGAACAGGATAATAATATTAATCATAATGTTAATGACAAATGTTTATTGTTATTATTATACACTAGCCAAAAATGTTTTGTCTTAATTTTTACAAAATAGCTATGAGGATTTTTTATTATTGTCCCCATTTTACAGATGAGGAAACTGTGGGACAGTGAGGTTAAGTAAATTGCCTGAGGCCAAACAACTTGTAAATAGCAGAATTGGTGAGAAGAATGTGCTGTGACCTTCATATGCAATGACATAAATGCTAACCTAATAATCCAGTGAGTCAGGGACCCTTTAACGTCAGTAATGTTTCATGCTTGGACAGTTGCAGTGTCTTGAGGAATATTTCTTTTGACCTCCCTCAAGAGATTAATTCAATCTTGGGTGAGCAGAGAACTGTCTGTGTGCTTGCTGGTAAAGCGGCGTGGCTCCCTTTTCTGTGGGTAGGTTACGGTCCCCTGTGAGCTGCGTCTCAGTCAGAACTAAGATGGGCTCTGCAAGGTTTTCTGACCCTATGGCGAGTGTTTCCCACTGTGCACCAGGCTTCACCTTTTTTTCCTTCCTAAGAAGAGTCTCTGTCCTTCTGGAAGAGTTTCCATGAGATTATTTGCTGGTGTTTCTGAGATTCTCAGCACTGAAGCCATCATAGCACTTTTGATTTCTTAGCCACTCATCAGTCATTATTTTACACTCACCCACAAATTGGAGGCTGTGGGGCTGACTTTCCTTTTAGCTAGTTGTTCTCAGACCTTTCACCTCCAGGGTATTTGTTTGGATTGAAGAGTGGACACTGTGATTACTGGAATCTTTGTGTGTATGTGAGTTTACCCACTCTAGTTTTCCTATAGGCTAATTTATCAGAGCTATTTATTTGAGGAGAATTCTGATGCGATTGACTTGAGGTCACCCCCTGAAAATTGGTCAGATTTCCTGGAGAAGAACCTTCTAGTTTCTTGTCTGACTTCCTTATGTGAATGCTGAGTGAAGGAACAGGGTGGAGCCAGCGCCTCAGTGTTCAGAATGTTCATGTTCTCTTATTGGCCACCCAGTTGTTGGTATGGTATCCCTGCCTTCCATCCATCCCCCAACCCTGGTGTCCTCTCTATGACACTCTGCAGAGAATACACCCGCAGTCTTGTCACATGGTGTGGGGAGAGGTTACAGAGTAAGGGAGGAACTCCAACGATATCTTGAGTAGCCTCTCTATTTTCAGGCCAAACTTCACAGAAACATTTGTGTCTCCAATTCTTTGGGGGGAATTAGTAGTATAAATCAATCAGAGTGCTTCTGTGCTTCTCTGACTGCTGTCAGTTTCAAGTGTTATCCCATTTTGTTGCCTGTGTACATTCATGAGGTTTTTTTTTTTTTTTTTAAATAAAAAAATCGTGTACTGTTGTGTTAAAGGACTTCTGAAGGGAGGCAAAAGTAAATTCATGCTTTCAGTACAGCACCATTATCCAAACTGGGCTCAAAATTAGGCCTGGGATAAATACCCAAAAATATAAAAAATTTGTACATTTCTGGGTCCTACTTTTTTTTGCCTCTTTGGAAACAAAGATTCTATATATTATTTTCTCTTCTGTACCATAATTTTCACAGGAACTTGCATTTCTCTTGTTTTTCGAGTCCTTTTGCCAGCAAATAATCTGTTTTCTTATAGAAGGGATGTTATTCTTTACTATATTACTAATCTCATCTATGGAAAATTGCCCAACACAGGTCATTTAATTTTCTAAAAAATACCACCTTACATCAAAACTATAAAATTAATGCTCAACATTTTTTCAAACTTTTTGATGAAGGGGTATTAATCATAAATGCCTAAGACTAAGCTTTCACTATAACAAATACATGTTTTCCATGTTGAGAAACGTTGTTCACCCTCTTCATTCCAACCAGCTTCCCTTATTGGCTTTGTTTTGTTAATTATCACCCAAAGGCTACCTTTTGTTTTTTTTTGAAATAATCTGATTATCTGATCAACTTTTACATATTTTTAATTACTTATTGCAAAACAAAGTAGCCCAAAACTCAGTGGCTGAAAACGACCACTTTTGTTGCTCATAATTTCGTGGGTCTAGGAATTTGCGTAGGACTCAGCTGGGTGGTTTGTCTCTGATCCTCATGACATCATCCGTGCAGCTGGGACTCAAGGGTTCAGTTGCAAAATATCTTTCTGGCACTGCTGTATCCCTTGGCATCTCTCTCTTCACCTGGCATGTTATCTTCTAGGACTTCTTCGTGTATCTTGGGCTGTTACAGCATAGCACACTCAGAGTAGTCAGACTTCTTACACAGCAGTTGTATCACCACAGAACAAGTGTTCCATGAGTGAATTTCATAGGACAGGAAGGAGAGGCAGACCTGAGCCTAGAAACTGGCAGAGCGTCACTTGTGTTGTATTCTGATGGTCAGAGCAGTCACAGAACCTACCCATTACTCAAGGAGAGGTGACATAGAGAGCTCTCCTCAATGGGAGTAATGACAAAGAATTTGCAGCCATCTATAATCTGCTTATCTGACATACACATACACATACGCGGGAAATATATACATATTATCTATACAAAGATTTGACAGATTTCAGAATATAAAGCAATACATAGCGTAATCCTTTGCACTGTGGATGATAGGGTCATACATACCTGATTTATGTATAAATAACTCAGGTCCACTAACCCCTTTCATTTCTGTTGTCTATTGATTTTTTTCAGTGGGGGTGGGCATAATTTCTTCCCATACCTCTTACTGGTATTATTTCTGATCCAGAGCAGGGGGAACAAGACTTCATAGACTGAATTTTATTGAGGGTCACCAAACTACTATAGAATAGTGCTGGGATTGCCACTCATTCCCCTGATTGTTTGACCCTGTTTGGACCATTCCCCACATTGCAGGTAAGAAGGCAGAACAGTAAGGCAAGTTCTCTCTGCCAAGGAAATGCCATTTTTCAAAGGAGTGACAGCAGTGACAGCAGCAATAGAAGCAATTCCTTAATAAAGTTAAAAAATTACCACATCGAAAAGACATGATCTGTGTTGATCAAGCTGCCTAAACTTATACAAAAACCATTCCATTTTCTATGCCTTTTTTAAATGTGTAAAGTTGATCTAATAATTCTTACCTTAAGGAGATGTTTCAAAACTAAAATAAGGACACATATCAAGAAGTCCAAAATCAAGGCTTTGGCAAGACCATACCTTCTCCGAAAAGATTAGCATTCTGGCATTGGCTTGACACAATTATTGGGGCTGCTTGGTATCACATGGCGATAGCCTACACTTTCTCCCTGTTCTTCTGATTTCCGCTGATTTCTGGCTTCTGTGTCTTTATAAAGTCTCCAGTAATTTGGATGGAGACCCACTCTCATTCATTTGGGCTACACCTTAAGTAAAAGTAGCATCTTCATGAGGTCCTATTTATAATGGGTTCACATCCATAAGGATGCAGATTAAGAACATGTCTAAATTGGAGTACATAATTCAATCTACCACACATTTCTAAGTATTTTAATATGTATTTAAAAAATGAAAATGCTTTAAAAACATAACCTTTGTACCATTATGACACCTAAAATTATTAACAATAATTAGTATTGTTAATTACTGTCAATTAATATTGTTAATATCATCAAATATTCAGCCAAGGTTCACATTCTCCCAATTGCCTTGTAATTATTCTTTACAGTCTGCCTGTGTGCATTGGGGTCCAAATAATGTTCATATTTTGGCAAGTACATCTTTAAGTGTCATTCTTTAAATAAACTTTTAATATTTTAATAATTTTAGATTTACAGAAGAGTTGAAAAGATTGTACAGAGAATTCTTGTATATCCTTCACCCAGTTTCTTCTAATGTTAACATCTTACATAGCCCTGGTACCTTTTTCAAAACTAAGAAGTTAACATCAGCACAATACTAAAAAATACAGTCTTTATTCAGATTTTACCGATTTTTTCCACTAATGTCTTTTACTGTTCCAGGATCCAGTCGTGGATCAAAATTATATTTAGGTATAAGTTTCTTTTTAACCTGAGTTCCCCCCTGATCTTTTTTTTTTTCTTCTTCAATATTTTTCAATTAAGAAACCAAGGGTTTTTTTCTCACAAAGTTTTCCAATGTGATTTGGAATTTCTCACTTGTGTTACTTTTAACATGTTGCTCTGTCCCCTGAATTTCCCATAAACTGATATTAGATGTAAAGTTTGACCAATTTCAGATTAAATTTATACAATTATTTATTTATTTAGTGTTGATAAAACTACTTAACAGTCAAGGTTGTGGGCTTTCATCAGAAGATTCATAATGTTTGTTTTCTCTCTTTCTGATGTTATCAGTAACTGATAATCATTGCTTAGATGCATTAATTCCTTAGGGGTTACAAAATGGTGAGATTATAATTTTGTCGTACTTCATTGTGTATTAGCTAAAATACTTCTATAAAGAGAAATCCTCCCTCTTCAACTGCAGTATAATTTGTGTTACAAAGCAGAAAATAAGCTTAATTTATTTCCTCTTTATTTACTTGTTTTCAAAACAATGTGGTCATTTCCTAGCATTTTTTTGGTGACTAAGACTGAAATGTGTGTGTGTAATATCATCATGAACTCTTGGATTTTATAATATTCGATCTTTTTCAATACACTGCAGTTATTATCCTTTGAATGCCGAAATTGTGTCATCTCTTGTATTTTAGGACTTTTGACAGCCTAGGTGTCTGAAAGTTTCTCTATTTTCTGATATAAGTTAATTTTTCAGATATATTTGTCACTTTTCCTGTTCCAGACTTGGAATTGGCTAGTTTTTCAAGAGAATATTGTGCATTTGATTGAATAATGGTCAAATGGGTGCCTGTGGAGCTCATTATTACTGGATTGACCATTGTTTCTAGACTTTTTGAGTGGATAGAGTAAAAATACATATTTTAACATCTTTAATGAGCTATAATTTATATATCATAAAACTTGCCTGCTTAAAGTGCAATGTCTTAAAGTGTAATGTCTTCAGTGCTAATCCATTCCTATGCATGTAAACTCATTATAGGTGGGACCTTCCGATGAAAATATCTCAGCTAAGGGTCTTTGATTAGATTGCATGACCCAGGGTGGGTCTTAATCCTCTTACTGGAGTCCTTTATAAATGGAGGAATAAAAAGCTGAAGAAACAAAGAAAATAGCTGCAGAGACAAAGAAGCCTCCAGAAGTTGAAATCAATGAATCTGGGAGGGAGAAAAGCCAGAGATGGAGTTGCCCAAAGCAGAACTAGCAACAAGGCCCAGAGGAGAGGAGAGAGATGAGCCAGCCCACCATTGTGCCTGCCATGTCCCTGATCTCCCACAGCTACAGCTCAGGGAGAAAGGGCCTCCTAATGATGCCTTGATTTAGACACTTTCATGGCCTTCAGCACTGTAAACTTTTAACAATAAATTACCATTGTAAAAGTCAACCCATTTCTGGCATATTACTCCCAGTAATTTTTAACTAACTAAAACAGAAATTGGTAACAGGATGTAGCTATGCAAATACCAAAAATGTTGGAACAGTTTTATAAATAGGTAAGGGGTAGATTCTGGAATAATTGTGAGATACTTGATGGAAAAGACCTAGATTGTTTTGAAGAGATTGTTGGTAAAAATATGGAGGCTAAAGATACTTCTGATGAGGCCTTAGACAGACATGGTGAATGTGTTATTACAAACTGGAAAGAATGTGATCCTTGCTTTAAAGTGGCAGATAACTTGGCAAAATTGACTCCTAATATTAGATGGAAAACAGAATTTGAGTGACCAGCTTGCCTATTTAGCTGAGGAGATTTCCAAACTAAATGTGGAAAGTGCAGCCTGGCTTCTCCTTGCAGCTTATAGTAAAATGTGAGAGGAAAGGCATAAGTTGATAACTGAATTCCTGGATGCAAAGAAACAAGAAATTGATGGTTTGGGAAATTCTGAGCTTCTGGAAAACAAGTCTCCAAATAATAGTTCCCCATGTGACACCTTACCTGAACATGGAAACAGCCAGTCATTTCAGTGTAAGTCAGGATTGGAAATGAAGTTATAGAGGAAGGATCTGTGGAAAGTCTTACTGTCTGATGTCTTGGACCCCTGTTTCCTTCATGTGAAACCAACAAGTTTTTTTGTGAGATCTATATGAATGGAACCACTGCTGGCCTGGACTTAAGGGGACAGAAAAGGGAGAGTGAAGGAAAAATGACTTCAAAGCCAGAGCTATAGAAGCTGAGGTCTGGATTAAAAACATCTTCTCAGGCCTTGTGTGCAGACAGGATGAGTAAGTCCCAGAGCTTGAAGAGGGCCAGCCTTCTACCCCATTGTTCAGGGAGAGTGTTACCACCCCAGCCTTCAGAGGGTGGGACGCATTCCCTGGGGTTTGGGAAGAAGTTGACCACTAGCCCACTGTGCTATGGGGGTTGAACCTGTGCCCCAGAGAATGGGGAAAGCTGGTCATCACCCCAGAGTTCTTGGAGGGTAGGGCATAGCTATTGACCACCATCCAGATGCTTGATTAGGGTGGAGTCAAGAACATGGCTGTTGAGCAAGCCCTTGGAAAGGGACTCTCACTTCCTCAGGCCTCGAGGATGGGAAGAAACCATGGTTCTATAAACGACTTTCAAACTTTGAAATCAAGTGGCGTATGCCCTGCAGGTTTTTGGTACTGTGTGTGACCTATGACCCTGTTTTCCCTCCAATTTCTCCCTATGGCAATGGGAACATATATTCTATGACTGTCCCTCCTTCACATATTGGAAGCAGACAACTTCTTTTACATATTTCATAGGTCCATAGCCTGAGGAGAGTTTTTCTCCAAGACCTACTGTATACCTGTAATTGATTTTGTTGAGATTTTGTACTTAATATTGTTACTAAAATGATAGAAGGCTTTTGAAATATTGTGATGGGATGAATATATTTACATATGGAAAGAACATGTCTTTCTGGGGTGGGTCCAGAGGGTGGAAAGTGATAGTTTAAAGGTGGGTAGACCCCAGAAAATAATGTCCTTAGTACTAATCCATTTCTGTGCATGTAAACCTATCATAGGTGGGCCCTTTTGATAAAATTACCTCAGTTAAGGGCCTTTGATTAGATTGCATGAACCAAAATAGGTCTTAATTCTTTTACTGGAGTCCTTTATAAATGGAGGGATAAAAAGCCACAGACACAGAAAGAAGGCCACAGAGACAGAGAGAAGCAGGAGAAAGCTGAGGGCCATGGGGCCTGGATGAGACCAGAGAGACAAGCAGATGTTGCCATGTGCCTAATCGTCCACAGCTGCAGCTCAGGAAGAAAGCATCTCTTGATGATGACTTGACTAGGACACTTTCACAGACTCAGCACTGTAAGCTTTTAACCTAATAAATTTCATTGTAAAAGCCAACTCATTTCTGCTATATTACTTTGGCAGCATTTAGCAAACTTAAATACACCCCCTGGAAACATATTTTGACTAAATATAAGGAATATCTTGCCATCAAAATGCTTGAGGTGTATGACTTCCTTTCAGTCATTGGAGAGAATAAAGCACATCACGGAGTTTGCTGTGGGAGTGTTACTACATTGGATGGATTGTTAGGTTAAGAGAAATGTTAAAGGTGTTGTGCACTGATTTTCTTAGTGCTCCTCTGAAGAAATAGATTCAGAGGAAAGGGCACCTGGTTGTTGTACAACCCTGGGTGGGGATCCTGAGCAGCAAGGGCAGGGTAGGGAGAACATAATAGACTAGTGAGAAGAGGAGAAAGTGATGGCAGAAAGGGGGAAAATGAAAGAAATTATACCCCTCTTACTACCACGGGGGTAAGGCTGCAAACACATGCCCATCTGATGCCTCCCACTCCAACTTTGAAGCATGGCTCATTTTCACAAGGATATTTCCTAGAAGTAAGAATAGCTGTGAGAACAAAACAATTGTGACAGAACATTCAGGAGTGAGACTGGCCTCAAGAAAACAGATTTGTTTTGAACTTTCTGTGGGACAGGAGAGTTTTTAAGACATCCCAAGTAGAATTTTAAAACTGATATCAAAGCAATGCTTCCATCAGCTTCCAAAGGCTCAAACCAGAAGGAATTGTATTTGCTTCAACAGATAACATCGTCTGTTAGCCAGTCAAGCAGATGATACAGTGAGTTATAACCCTTCCATAGAGAAGCAGTCCTTTGGTTAAGGTCATTCATTAGCAAGGGTTGAGCCTCTACAAAGTAAGTGGTTAGTAGTTTTTTTTTTTTTTTTTTTCCTTTCTTCATGAGAACCACCTAATAGAATATTTTTTTTCAATAAAGTGAAGAATAATTAGTTGATATCCTATTCTCTAGTACAAAGAAATTGAAACCAAATACTTTTTTGTTTAAGGGTAACAGAGAAGATGACAATAGCCTCACTCTGCTAAATAACTCCATCACAATTAGGAAGACAAAAGAAACCATAGCTTTAGCAGATCATTAGAATTAAATTTGGTACCAATTACACTGTCAGAAAATGGATATAATTGAATTCAAGTCAGCAAGCTTTGACTATATTATTTATATAAAGATACTTAAAACTCAATTTAATCAATCTTACAAAGCTTGGAGGTAAATAGCATAGTTGGAGCTGGCTGAAGAATTCAATTTAGAATTGAGTTGTGTCTTCTTTAGAAGTCCTGTACAACTAGGTCAAATTCAGTCCTGTGGCCTTTTGTTTCTCCCTTAAATGTTAAAACCTCTTTGTAAGAAAACTACTTGACACATTTCCTATTACTCTTTTCTTTTATACTAGTCTAAATATGTGCAGCTGACATTCAAGGAACATCCCAATTAGGGACATAAAAGTCTAAACCTGCCTCTTTGGATGGAGGATGGCACATGAACACTTACCCTGCCTTAAACTATATTTCATTGACATGAAAGTGTGAGGGCCCCTCCCTGTAAACTGATCCATCTATCCCTGTTCATGGGCAATTTGTGTGGAAATGTATATTCATGTGTAAAATGCTTTTTAAAAAGGTAACTTTCCAAAAACAGCAGAAGTCATTATTATATATTTTTAGGAGGTATTGGGGATTGAACCTGGACCTTGTACGTGTGAAGCAGGAAGTCAACCACTGAGCTATCCTTACTCCCCAGAAGTTATTTTTAGTTGTCTCTTTCAGTTGAATTTCAACTAGAGAAAATCACAGGGAAATGGATTACCCTATCCTGCCTCTAAACAAATGTTATTTCTGAAGCAATGCAATTACATATGACTGGTTTTAAATTCTTACTGGTCATATGCTTCTGTAAGAGTTAGCAGAACTGTCTGGCTATAGTGTTGGCACTCATCAACTGCTTAGAGTGAAAATAAAATACATCTGCAATGAGTATAATTGCAAGCCATTAATATAATGCCTACTCTTAGTCTTAACGAATGAGATTCCTAAAAATGAAGAAAAATATATTATCCTAAACTGCAAAAACGCCACTTTCCACTAACATTATTACAAAAAATTGAACAGCGCAAACCTCCAAATACATTTTTGTCACTTACCAGATTAAGCAAGCAAATGCGTGAACAAATGACTTTGGGTGTATTTGTTATCTGCTGAGTTGATTGTAATAGTAGTGTCCAATTTTTTCTTATTTTATACCCAACTATCATTTTTTTTTATGGATGGAGAACCCAGATTATGATTTATTATTATCTTTAAGGAGTGAGAACATGAGCAGGGCCCTGGACTAAATGTTGCAGGGGGCCCTGCTCATCAAGCTCTACCAAGTGCCATTTGTATGAGTCTGCTAGTAAGCAGCCTCCCAGATAGTTCCTAGAGGTGAGTGCTCTATCCCTATCATTTGTTGCCTTCCTCATAGCCGACATCCTGTCTTCCCATGTGTAATGGAGAAAATTTTGAAACACGAAGGAAAATTTAATGGTGGCAAAGAGATGTCTGCAGTTCTATGTTGAGAAGGTTTCTGGAGCTGAATCAGGTTTCACTGAGTGGTGATGACAAACAATATGTTGGTGAGAGCTTCCAGGGTTATGGAGGTAAGGAGCTCAAACCTGTGTGTCTTGTAGCTAGCATCATAGAGATAATTCCTTCCTGATTAGAGTGATAAAGGATCAAAAGTGAGTCAACATGTCAAAGACACTTGGTGGGTCAGGATTTGAAGATCTACGAAATTTCAAGTGAACTCTTATAGCAATAAAGGCGATAGATAGATAGATAGATAGATAGATAGATAGATAGATAGATAGATAGATAAGCAAGTAGGTTTTTAACAGGAGGCCCAAAGTAAAGTGAGAACTGAGCATTACTGTGAAAATCCTCTGTCCTCCTGAATTATTTCTTTTTCTGGGAAAAAGATTTTCCCTGCTGAGACCTGGTTCTTTGGAAGTAAAAGCCAAGGTTTTCATCCTGGTGTGAACTTCTTAGTTTCAGAGGGAAAATATTAACAAACAACATAAGACAAACAAGGAAAAAACAAATTTCACCAGAGGAATAACAAAATAAAAGGGCTAGGAAGTAAAATCAGAAAAGTAACTCAAAGTGTACCCTATGCGAATATGAACATACAAAACGTGTGTGATTTCACAAGTCTAGGGATGCCTTTATGGACTGGTATAACTGGGAGTGGTTTTCAGCTTTTGAAAAATGACTTGGGATTCCAAACAACACACAATTCAGAGATATAATGAATGGAAATCTTTCAAAGCAAATATTTTCTTGTTACATAAATATAAACCAAATTAACTCATACCTTCCATGTAGTCATGTAATATCCATTCACATCATGTACTGGCACTGTACTAGCACTAGAGAGGGATATAAAGAGGATCCAGGTAGAAGATAGTTATTACTCACATGTAACCCTTTAATTATAATTGGGTTGAATGCTATCAAGAAAAGACATTTACATTTTCAATTGGATTTTTCTCTTGCCATTACAACCAACTCACAGCTTAACAAAATGAAATGGATGGCTCTTTTAATTCCTTGTTCTAGCCGAGGGAAGGAACTCAGTTTGAGAAGAAAGCGAAAGAGGTGAGAGCAACTTCTTACCAGACTGAACTTCCCATTCTATTCCAACTTTTCTATTCCTTGTGCCCCAGACTGAGCCTGCATTCTTAAGCCACTGGGCCTTTCTATTCTCTCCTTTAGTAATGCCTTTCAGGTCTTTCATGATTAATTCAAGTGCCACTTCCTTGTTCACAATTATATGTGTAAATGGTAAGAACTAATAATTCCCTTTTCTTTACTTGTGTTGTAATGTGTGTCTATTATAGTTCCTACTTTTTCACACTAATTTTCAACTTAGGTTGGGAACTAATTGAAGGGAAGTCTATTTAATCCATCTGATGCTTAGTATATTTTTAGTGATTTATTAAATCATGCCTTTTCCCCTTTTGCTTGTTCATCAGTAGAAATGATTTTAGAAATCTTATCAATAAATTAAAAAAAGTTGTGAATAAAGTTTTTGTCAATAGAAAGGCCCTTTTCATACACCTCATGAGACAGGGTTTTCAGATGAGAGTAACGAAGTAAAAATCACATGTATTTAAAATATCATAAAAATGTCAGTCAACAATAGAAATTAGTAATATCAATAAGAGCTTGATGGAATGTCTATGAACACAATATTTTAAATTGCACTTCTTGAAATTATATTTCTCAAAGTTTTTGCCAAACTATGCAAAGATCAGTAATAAGCCATATATAGTAAAGTATTAATTTTCTTAGACCAAATTAAATACCCGACTAAAATAATTTTCTATTTTCCTAAATCTGGAACCAACCAATGCTGTTCTACACCTGCACAGCTTTCATTTCTAAATTAGCATGACTTTACTACTCCAGGAAACTATTTCTCAGGAAAAGAAAGGTTGCAACTCTTATCCTTATCGTTCATTCCAGGAACTCTTCAAAAGCCCATTTAGATGAACATTAGGCTGTTCAGCTTTTCAGTAGATAGCATGGAAAGACCCTTCGCTCCCCAAGACTGTCTTCTAAACACTTGCCTCAAAACCTTTGTCTTGCTATGTTCATCCGTCCAAAACTATTGTATTGCAAACTTTAATCTTAGCCAAATACATTGAAAAACCTGCCTTAATCCACACCCTCAAACCTCATGAATATCCCAACTGTGAAGTCTCCCCTCTGAAAGGATACCAGGAGTCCATCCTTACTATGGTAAGCAAGAAATACAGCTTTCTCTTGTTAACTGGCAATGTTGGTGGTATTTTATCCATTTTTATTGAATAACTAAAGTGTCCTTTTTCGTTAACAAGCTAGGATGTGTACACTCTAGTCAAATTTTTTCCCGTGCTAGGTATGCATTCAACAAACTTCTGGTTTAGAGCAGCAAATAAAAGTCTGTATATAATAGTACTTGACAGTTTTATGAGATGTACAAAGTTATATTTTCTTGAAATGGATAGTGTTTGAAATTTCAAGTCAAATATATTCAGGCTTTTATTTAAATACAAAAAAAAAATGCATCCAGAGCCACTTCTTCTTATTAATAGGCAATTTGGTTTATATGTGAGTGCTTCCTTCCATCTGGATAAACAGGGCGAAGTTGATCCAGATCAGCTAACTTAGAAGCAGCTGATATCCCAAACATTCAAAGACTTGCTCAAGGTTACATCTACCCATTAATAAGAGACTTGTCTCCAGAACCTGGGGTCTATAACTCCCAGCCCAGCACCACTGCTTCTACTTTACTGCAGATTTTGTTTGATCCATGCTCTGTCTCACTGTCTCCAGAGGATTAATGACACACATTTGTGAGATGAATGACCAGGGCTCCTGTCATTTTTCTAAAGAGATGTCCATCTACCCTCTTCAGCTCAATAGAATCCATGTAAACTTTTCCCCTGATGTCTCCTTTATTTGTGTCAACTCTGGAAAAATGAGAAAAAATGTAGTCCAAGCATAGCATCGATCCCATTGGAATGTCTTTTCATCATAAACAACAACAAATAGTTGTTGAACACTCACTGTGTTTATGGCCTACTTCATCATTTTCTTTTTTCTCCTACTGCTGTGTGTCTTCCTTTCAGTACCTTTTGTATACTTTTTCTAGAGAATTCCTTTTGCTTAAAATTATTCTCAGTTTTCTTGCCCCAAAGAAATAATCCAAGTGTGAGTCTGATCTATACAAAGGCATTTACTTGTGTGGGAATGCAAGCTTCACAAGCTGATTGAACTTCATATGGTTACTCCACACAGCCTTCTCCATGAGAGCAAGATAACCAAACTGCCTTCTACAGGAGACTTTTCACTTATTTAATTCCAAACAAGTATTCCTGTAGCTGTATTCCTTTGCTATAAATAAAAATATAAAACAAAAACAAAATAGTCACCAAATTACTCTGGCTATTAGTAGACTAACTAATGGTTTAGTGCTTAATAGATTAGTTTAGTGCTTAATGGATTAGTCAGGGTGGGAAATGATTGGGACTGGGATAGGGTAGTGGTCAGGTTATGGAGGTGGTAAAAAGTGGATGGATTCAGTAAGGAAAAGCAAAATGGATTTGCTGGTGTAGTGGATATAGGATGTGAGGATCAAAGCACAAGCAAGTGTAAGGTTTTCTCTAGGATTTTAGCAAAATTGTGCAAATTTTAGTGCATTGTACTAAGAAGAGAAAGCCTGATAGAAGGAAATGATTTTTTATTTTTTTGGTAGGAGTTTAGCAAGGATTTTAAAATGCTTAGCAGTTATTCCAGTGAAGATGTCAGGCTGGCAGTTGGGTCTGTGGCACTGGATCTCCTGGGAAATGATGGAAGTGATCACTGAATAGAGAATATGTTTCAATGCCATGGACTTAGAGAAGGTCACATAGGGACTGTGTGAAAGTGGATAAAATGACTGGGTTCAATACGGAGCAAAAGAGATTTAATGAAAGCAGCATCTAATGAAGTAGAAGATATTAGCAAATAATAAAATCCAGAATGAGAAGTTATTTTAAGAGTGAGGAAATGGTAATCTATGGCAAATGGTGCTGGGTGTTTGGTAAAGTAAGGGTATAGGACCGTCCATAGTCTTGGCAATTTGTAGCTCATTGGTGATCTTGAAATTAAGGGTTTAGTGGTATGATAAGGTGGAAGGCACAATCCAAGTGGCAGGAAGAGAGAATGGAAGCAGAGTAAAATAGCACCAGCAGGAAGAGACAATTAATTGCAACAAGTTCAGAGATAACAGAAATGAGGTTGTAGCTGCTAAAGTAACTGGAGTTGAGGGAGTTAGATTTTTTTTTAAAGATAGGTAAACAGAATCATACAATGTAACTCATTCAAATTTTGATGTGTAGAAAATATGTAATTTCATTATTTTGTCTACTGCTAAACTCTTCTTCTCATTAGCCTCCACCTACTGGCTGGAGAAGAAAAAGTTTACTAAGTGCCTTTCCAGGTTAAAATTTAGTCCACTGTGATTATTCAATCATTCCACTAAAAGAGCTAGGGGGGAAATGCTCAGGTCCTCAGGCTGCCTTCCCTAGCATCTGTCTAAGATGAATTCTCTTTTCTGTATGTAGCAAGAGGGATGTTGCTTTTGTATCCCTGTGGTGAAGAGAAAAAGTTAGATCCTGGTCTGGTTCCCTCTTCTTTCCTGGGATAGCCTTTGCTGCAGGTGTTTAGTGCTGAAGTCTGCCTCTCTCCAAAGCCTGGCTGCTCTTTACTATGGGCTCAGAAAAACCATAGTAAAGAGGATAATTTTCGAGAAATAGTGTAATGGAACACATTAAAATAATAAAAGAATGAAAACACCTTTCATGGGATTTTCAAAGAGGATAATATGAATGGAAATAAAATTGCAGAGCACATGGCTGCAGATGGCGCTTGTAAGAACCATGCAAAATACACAGGTAGACTGAAGACAGAAAGGGATAAGAAATAAGTGGAAAGGATCACAATGAGTTAGTTCAGTATGGCTGAATCACTGACCTCTACACCCCTAGCTCCAGGGCATCTACACCTAATCTGTGGGGAAACTACTGATGGTCAAAATTAACACTTATGCTAGTCATTCATGTTTATAATTGCTAAGAAATGTACAATTTATTAAATTAAATTTTATTCATAATGTGTAGTCATCGTTATTTTCAAGCAACTGATTTTTTTCTTTAATTCAGTTTCATAATCTTGGCATAATATAGATTGCATCAAACTTCCTTAATCTGGGAATATCTATGGATACTTGTGTACATGTTAGAAGGGAATATGTTTGATTGGGAATACCTGTATTCCTACTTAATGATAGAAGATAGATTTGGGTTACAGAATTGTTGTTCCAGTAAGTCCCACAACTGTGTCCATTTTATCACCATTTCTCATTTGGATTCTTGCAATGGTATCCTTAAATGTGCCTGTGCTTTTCCCTTGTCCCACCAATCTATTTTCATCTCACCATAGCAATCTTGTCAAATACTGTAGCCGTTGGGCAATTTGATGTAATTATGAATTCCAAATATGTATATTGGGTTATGCTTGTAAACTGATCTGTTAATCTGGGCATGATAAATTTATAGTTAGGGCATTGACTGGGCCACGTCAGTAGGGTGTTGAGCCTCACCCCTTTGTGGGTGGAGAATAAAATATAAAAGGCATCACAAAGAACAGAGTTGCAGCAGTTTTGAGTAGCAGTTTTTTGATGTTGGAGTTTTGATGTTGGAGAGAAGGCCCCGGGATAGAGACGAGCCATTAGCCTGAGAGTTCACAGCTAACCTTGTGGAGAGAAGCAAAGCCTAGAGAGCCTAATAGCCTAGAGCTGACCTTGTGGAAGAAACAGAGGAGCTAAGCCCCGAGAGAAACACAGCCCTGGGAAGAGAGGAACCCAAGAAGCCTGAACCCTGGCAAACATCGGCAGCTGTCTTGCTCCAACACGTGGCAATGGACTTTGGTGAGGGAAGAAACTTGTGCTTTATGGCCTGGTAACTGTGGACTTCTACCCCAAATAAATACCCTTTATAAAGACCAACCAGTCTCTGGTATTTTGCATTAGCACCCCTTTGGCTGACTAATCCAAATACTAAATGATGCCACACCTTTCGATAAACTTCCCAATGGCTCTCTGCATCATTCAGGTTAAAAGCCTACAAGGCCTTACATCTGTCTACGTCTACAAACATTTTATTCTGATGGTCCAATACTCTTCCTTTTGGACAATCCATTCCAGTCATACTCATTCCCTTGTCATTTCTCTAATATGCCAGGCGGTCTCCCATAATAGGGTTTTCTTTTCTTTTTTTGTTATAACTTTATTTCAATTTAAAAAATTAAAATAACAGACAAAAAACAGCTTAATAAATTATGGAAGCATTACCTTAAAAAAACCCTTTCCAGGCACATTTATCTTATTTAATCTTAAAAACAACTCAATTTTTTCTCCAGTGTTCTGAAAGATTAACAAATGAGCACAGATAGTTAAATGACATGATCAAGTACTCCTTGTTAATGAAGAAAGTGAAAAAAATGTTTGATCATATTCACATCTCATAAAACTAAACCCCATACTCTTTTTTTAACCTTTAGCATTGATATAGTACCGTCTTTGCATTTGCTACAAAAATGCAATATTATTCTATAATATATAACTTGTAAGTCTATAAGTTATATTAGTTGTATTTTCCCCATATATCACCATATTCTTAACACCTTGTAATAGAGGAACATACATGTATTTGTATTATTAACCACAATCCTCACCCACCCACTGAAATCACTATATTATACAGTCCCTAGATTATCCTCTACCTGTCTCTCAACTAATATTAACCTCCCTAGACTATCCCTTTCCTTCACAATCAATAGAGTTTTCATATTAGTGGTTATTGTCTCTGCTCAGAAGACTCCTCTCAAGGCAGCTGCATGATTGGCCACCTTCTCCTGTAAGTCCTTGATCCAATGTTTCCAATGTAAGCTCCCCCCTTACCCTGCTCTACTATGAATAAACAGAGGTTTGTCCTTAAAGGGGATAGGCAGGGATATCCCCTGCCTATCTATATATATCATATATATTATGAGTATATATATATATATCATATATATTATGAGTATAATATAATATAATATATATGCCTATTTCCCCTGCCAGAAAATAAGCTCTAGGGAGGAGGGATCTTAGTTTGCTTTTTTTCAATAAATATGCATCAACTGTTAGGTATATAATAGACACTAAATAAATGTTCTTTTAATGACTGCCTTCTTTATATCACTAACTAGTGTTACATTGCTGAATTCAGTGCCCTGACCTCAGCTGGTACTCAGTAAATACATGGATTGATTGATTTTTTAAACTTTGTAGGTGATCTCAGATTACCCTGATCTAATTTTCCTGGGACTTACACTGGCGTATACCTTCCCACTTGATCCCTGCCTATCCCCTTTAAGGACAAACCTCTGTTTATTCATGTAATATTTAGAATAGACATATCTTCAAGTTCTGCTGAGTGAATACAGCGCTTGGAGAATAAATACCCTTCCTGTTTATTCCTTGCTTGTCATGAACATTTGATTGCCTGAGCAATCAAATGTTTGCTGAGCTTTCCCAATTGTGTCAAACTGAGGACTAGACCACCATGTTTCAATTCCTCATTATTCTACTTACCCATGCCTTGCTTTATCCTTTACACACATACATACATCTACAGACAAAAAACGTATTATGATAATTGTGAGAATCATCTGGACATGATCATCGCAATTTTGTCATATCCACAAACATTTTTAAACTTTAATTTATCTTATTAAATGAGTTTTGTCATGGTATTGCTCTTGTTCTAAGAGCATAAGATTTTTCCCTTATAGTTCTCTATATGTTCCAATCCTGTTACCAATGCATAAACTGGCAATTTTACTTTCTTTTTATTCATTCTCTTTTTGAAAATAAGGTATTTCTGGAAGTCCTTTTTCAAATATGGGGAAAATATTGCAAAGAACTATCAGGTGCTTTATGGATCAGAATAGATGTAACAGATTTTGGATTGATGGGAAAATTTCCAATTGGATCAACTTTACCTTCATTCCCAGGATAAATAATAGCATAATAATAATCAGTGTAGTCATCTGATAGTGTGTTTAAAACTCTGTAACTAATAGTAATTAGAAAAGCACTTCTATGTACAGTAATGGAAGGTCATTTGAGCCAAACTCTTAATTATTATGATTTTAAAATATGAATTAAATGAATAAAATAAATCCTTTCTAGGCATAAAAGAACTAAGGAGATAGTAAGGAATAACTGGGCCAAGATATAAGTGAAGAACAGAGCCCAGCATTAGGAAGTTCTTTGGCCTGGTGGCATATGCTGATCCAGAGTTGTTGCTGAGAGCTGAGCAGGTCTTTGACAGATTTTCAAAGCTTCAGGGACAAATGTTAGAGTCCAAGGCTTGCCAAAAGTGGGATTCTTGGATGAATTTTCCTGACTTAAATTTATGAGACAAATTTATGAGGAAAATTGAGCCAGAAATAAGATAATAACCTCATTGTAGGACACAAATTATTTCTACAAAAAATTTTAAACGCTATGTCCTGAACACAAATATAACAAAAGAAATAGGTGAGAAGATAACATGAAAGAGAACCTATACATACAGATAACATACACAGACCCTCAAGTATACCATATGGTGGAATAACTAGACTCAGATTGTGAAAAATTTATATGCTCACTATGTTCATGGAAATAAAAGCTGACCTTAAAAATGTTAACAAGGAATGGAAACTATGTAATATGTCCTTATGATTACAAAAGAATAATTGAGCAGAAATTCTAGAACTGAAATATACAATAACCAAAAATTAGGAGATATTCATCTCCTGATGAATATAAAAACAGACTAGACAAAGATGAAGAAAGAATTCATGAACTAGAAGATAGGTTAGAAGAAGCCATCCAGAATGAATAAAATGACAAAACATGGAAAGTACAAAAGAAAGGAGAGAGGTCCAGAGGATGTAAGAAGATATAATATATATTTACTTGGACCCAGAAGAGAGGAAAAAGAACATAAATCAGAAGAAACATTTGAAGAGATAATAGTTTTCCAGAGTCACAAAGCCCCATGAATTTCATGTTAAACTGTGATGAATATTTGGGTAATAGAATAGCATACATTAGCAAATTATGTTCAATTCAACTGATGAATATTATATTAGAAATATTCTGTTAATTTTTTTATTACAATCTATATAAACTGTACTAGGAAAATGCTTGCTGATTAGAGGTTCTACTTTAATCAGTATATTTAAAAAGATTTATAATTTGCACATAATAGAAAGTATATCTAAAAATAACTGAAAGTGGTTTGTTTTATAAAATAGGTGATACTTCTTCCTGAAGTGATACATATTTTTTAACTAGGCAGTGGAAGGAAAATAATCTCAACTATATGCAAATTATCATAGATTGAGATTAGTCCAAATTTATAGATTTTAAATTTAATTATGTGATATGAAATCAACATTGTCTATCAGATTGTAGACTTTAAACAAGTCTGTTCATATATAATTTTAATGTGATATTAAATCAAGGAAAACAGAATTTTCTAACCCCCAATCTGGCTTTTTAAATTTTTATTTTTTCACTATATTTTTTCTTTAGTGGACATATGGCCAAATTTAATAACATTAAAGAGTTTAGAGAAAAATCTTCCTATTCTCTATATCTACTGCCTAATTTTTTAATTAAGAGAGACTACAGCTGGCATCTACAGATACTGCCATATGTTGGAGAGAGTATGTAAATGACAAAGATTCCCTATACCCCAATTTGCTGCTTCTGACTTTGAGGCACTCTGTGTTAAAATTCCAATCTAATGCTGAGATGCAGCTTCCAATTACAGAGTGTAATTGTCTTCCTTGAGCTATAGATACTGGGTAGTAGCCTCAAAAATTTCTCACCAGAGGATTAACTGGGAGTCAAGTGATGAAAGGAAATAAAATAAATCTTGGCTGATTTTCAGGAAATAATCTCCTGCCTGGCACGGACTCATACTAGGCTTCTGAGTGATCTTAAGAGAGATCCAGGGAATGGAACTGAATGAATTTTCACAGCAGGGCTGGACTGTCCACGAGACTAGCTGGAGAGCATTCAGGACAGAAGAAAGTCAGGGTTTGGTGAATCTTGCCAAAGCCTAACACTGATATCCCCATCTGTCAGTAACACTGTGCCCAAACTGCTTCCCATCCTCCTTGTACAAAGGAAAGAATTTTGGATGTGCAGTGTGTAGGGAATTATAACCCTCTTTGTTTCTTAACAACATCTTTTAGTGAGAGGTGCTCATCTTATTTCTTTCACAAACAAGAATGGAAGTACATGGTTTCTGAAATAGGGAGGTGGGAGTTGGGAGAAAATTAGGGCAGAGAAGCGAGAAAATAAGTGAAATAAATATTGGATGTGTGTGAGCACGGAAATAAAAATAACAAAATAGAAAACAAAGGAAAATATGTAATTGAATACCATATTAACACCTGATAACCTCATTTGTTTCTAATGGAAACAAATGGAGAAAATTAAAGTGAGAAAAAAGAAAAATAAATTTAAGATGTTCCCTGTAAAACGTACTCAGGAAAGTTTTTAGCTGTCATTCCTTCTTCCTCCCTTTTAAATAATAGAATGAAAGAATTAAATTGTGATCCAATGTGCCCCTTTCTACGAGGCTCCTTTGCCTTACAGGTGATGCAGTTAAGGCCTTAATTGAGGTCCCTGAGTCGATCAGTTCTCCTTCTCACCTTATAGTCTCCGGGCTAGTCTGAGTTACAGAGGAGCACCTGTAAAGGTAAAGCAAGCGCATAGAAAGGGGCACAGCTGATGGCAATTTCAAAAAGAGAGGGAGGATCTTGTTGAAACCAGGCTGATTTAAAAGCAGTGCAAGACATCTGGACGAGGTCTCCCTCCTGCTCCTTCTCCCTTGGGTATCTTTTGGGAGCTGCAACACCTTTGGTTCTTCATCTGAGTAAGACATCTTTCCCCTGCTCTGACTTTATTATTGTATCCTGTTGTGGCTTATTACATGAGCTTCTCATGGTTTGCTAAATATCTAGTGACTATCTGCATCAGAGACCATGCAATAGAAAATATACTTTTTTTTTTTCCAAGTAAGGATCCGATTGGGTGGTGTGACCATGTACCACACTCCAAGCAAATTATGACACTGAGTGTGTGTGGGTGGGGGAGGGAAAATTAACTCATGAATACCCTGATTTTTTCCAAGGTGACTTTTTTGGAACACTATCCTCTCTGCTGCAGGAGCAATAGTAGCAGGTAAAAGGAGAAGAGGATAACAAAAATAGGATTAATACAGAATAGTGAAAGAAATGTAGAAGATTGACAGGTATAAATCTAAATATGTAAAAATAAGGGAAAGACTGAAATGTAAAGTTTCACAGTTAGGCATTTAAATACATTGAGTGTTTAAAAAAGGGTTCAAAACAAGAAAAATGACTTAGTGCTAAGGAGATGTAAAAATAATAAAATTAAATACAAAAAAATAGAAAAGAAAAATGAAGACTCATGAGGGAAAGAATGAAAAATATAAAAGTTGCATTCAGATTTTGCCATGATTAAGAAATATAAAAGGTAAGGAGCAAAAATACAAACTGTGTCAGCAAAAAAGTAAGAAAACATTTTAAATAAATAAGAATAAAGCATTTACCCCTTGGTGAGAAAAAGAAAAGAGGCCTAAATGAAAAACAAGAACAATCATAACAAAAGAATGACCTAAGCAGACTAAAAATTAGTCATAAGCTTCTTGGGTTAGATCTCATTTTCCCTCGTTAACAGTTCCCTGCTGCAGGTATTACTCTGTAATATTACAACTGCTTCACTTCCTTTATCCTGCCCAAATGGCAGGTAAGATTGCCTTGATCCATCGGACCAGCAGGTCATCTACGAAAGGTAGAAGATGTGGGAGGAAGGGGAGTCACTAGCCATCCCCAAATATGACATTTCTTACTGATTGTCAGTCTTCCCCAGAAGAAAGTAAAATATCAAAATTATTCAAAATATAGGGAACAAACCCCAAGGTCTAACCAGTGATTGAAGCAAATATACTGAAATAGGCAATAAATGTTATTAAAATGATGCATCTTTTTTTAAACAAATTTTATTGGTACATATTAATAAAGCATAAATCCATCCAAAGTGTACAATCAATGGTATCTGATATAATCATATAGTTGTGCATTCATCACTTCAATCATTATTAGAGTATTTTCATAATTCCAATAATAACAATAAAACAGACAAAAGAAACCTCATCATCACTCAATTTCTCTATGCTTCCCATGCCGTACATAGCTGCTGTCCTGTTTCCATCTATCTGGTTTATTTTTATTTATATTTATATATGCAATATTACCCATATTTGTATTTCGCATGAGGTTTCACTATGTTATACAGTCCCATGTTACATTATTTAGCTTTTCTTCTAGTAATATACATGTCCTTAGATTTTGCCTTTCAACCACTGTCATATCCATATAATAGCTCTGCTAGTTATAAACACTATGTTGTGCTTTCACCATTTCTATTCATTTCCAAAGATTTACAAACAACCTTTTAGCAATTAAGCACAGATTAACACTCAGCTTTCCATTCTCTACCATCCTTCTATTTTCTAGTGGCCTATATTCTAATTATTAACTTCATGAGTTTATATAATATATTTAGCTCATAATAGCGCAATCATACAATATTTGTCCTTTTGTTTCTGGCTTCCTTCACTCAACATAATGTCCTCCAGGTTCACCCATGTTGTCATATGCTTCATGACCTCATTTCTTTTTACAGCTGCATAATATTGCATCGTGTGTATACACCATAATGTGTTTATCCATTCAAAAACTGACGCATTTTTGAATGGTGCAGTGTTTGACTCTACCTTTCCAATCTTGGTTTCCTGTGTTCTCCTTCATATGTCTTATGTTGCAGCCAAACAGAAGAACTTCTTAATCCTCACACCTGTTGACTGCACATATTTGATCTTTTGCTTATACTGTCATCTTCTTCGCAAGTGCCCTCCCCTCCCATTCATATGGACACATCTAAATCCTCTCCATCTTTTGAAAACCAACTCAAATGTTACATGATTCATGAAACTTCTCTAATTTCTTCAGCTGAATGAAGTTTTATTTTTCTGTCTTGTATTTTAACCTCATCAGTCTTCAATTGCTCAACATTCTCTAGGTTATATTAATGTTACTTAGAGAAGTAACTAATTTCTTCTGCTGGATCATAAGCATTTTCAGAAGAGTCCATGTCTGATTCACCCTTGGGACTCTTACAAAGCTAGCACTTTGCCTTCCCTATATTGAGGGAAGTGAGTTAATTGACAAATGAATACTTTATTTATTTATTCATTCATTCAATAAATATTTGTTGAGCACTTACTTTGATCCAAGTACTGTCTAGTTTCCTGCTATGATGGAGCTTTCAATCTTGTGGAGGAAGATATTCAATAAACAAATTAAATAATAAAATAGTATGTTAGAAGTGGTAAGTGACATGGAGAAAAGAGAAGCAACAAAGGAGGAGAGATGGTAATGGAGTGTTAAATTTTAGTGAAATGGTCAAGGAAGGTCAAGCAGAAATCTGAGGTAGGGGAGAAAATCATGTGGCTATCTGGAAAAAGAACATTCCAGGCGGAAGGAAGGACACATGAAAAGGCTTGAAGGCACAAGCTTGTCTGGTGGGTGTTAGGAGTAGAGAACCAGTGTGCCTGCAGCAGAGTGAGCAAGGACGAGATAAGGCCAGAGAGGTAGTAGGAACCTACTTGTGACCTTGGAGGTCAATTGGAAGGATTTGGCTTTTATTTTAAATGGGATGTATCAAGGATTTTGAGTGGGATGGACTGACTTTTGTTTTAACAGTTTTTGTTCACGAGGTTGGATTCTTCATGTCCTGTAGCAGTGGAAGTCACCTGTGTTGGTTGCACGGGTAGCATTCCATCTACAAGCATGGCCCCTGGTTGGGCAACTACCACTGCTTCTTCATTGAAGCCCAGTAAGGAACAATATATGCAGAAGGATCTGGCTTTCATTTTCCTTCCACCAGATCACAGTTCCTAAAACAAATCATAGCTGAGCACATGAGACTCTGAAATATTGACCACTTCAATCTCCCTGTTTTACCTTTGTGGCTGAGTTCACTGATTTCCTCAGGGCTTCCTTTTAATGGAATTTGATTTTTTAAAAGGGTCATGACTGGGTTTTGAATGTCTTTTCTGAAATCATCAATTCACTGAGGATTTTCTAAATATATTACACCCCCTGGAATTAAACCTTCATTTCACACTCCTACTCTGCAGAGGGACACTCTCCAGACTTAACTTGTCTACCATAGTGACAATATCTAATTAGGAGGAAACATTAAAAAATCCAGTTCTGTTTCCATATTAATGAAAGTATCACATTTTACTCAGCCATTCTCTTATCAAAGTTTCCTTGTCCGTTAGCCTACAAGGAATGCAAATTAAAATTTTGTTGCCGCATATATTCCCTCTCCAAAGGCATTTGAGTATAAATGATTTCCTTAACTTTAAATTTCTGAAGTTGCATATAGGTAAATACTAGTGGCAAAATTATTAAAATAAAAAGCCAACCAATTTCCATTCAGCTATTGTAGACTGCATTGCCCTGAAGAGATTGATTTAATTTGGGAAAAATTAAACTAGTCTAATTTCATATTATAATCAGAAAGATTAATTTAAGGTATCTAGTACTTTATAGTTTCATATACAGACTTTGTCATTATGAATTTATCTCAATTAGAATTCAGACCATTCTAATTAATTAATCTCATTTTAACTGGAGTGAGTTAGAACCAGAGTATTGACTGTTTAAAAGAAAAGAGGTCTTTTTCAGATAAAAAGATAATTTTTATTCAGAGAAAAAGAAAAATAAGAAACAATATCAAATAAACTGACAAGGATCCATATTCTATGGAAAACTAAAAATAAGAGTACTTCAATGTGTTATTTTTAATTATTTGTAACTAACAGATCATTCATACGTTTCATTCAAGTGAATTCTACTAATACAGTGTTTTTCATTTGTTGGTTTGTCTTAAGAAGGAATACCTGTAAAAACAATTATGATTTTTATGAGCCAAATGAAAGTTTATTTTCAAAATCTGGCATGGTCCTTTTTCTGAATTTAAAAAATAAAACTAATACAATGCTGATGATAATAGTTATTGGATGGATTTAATCTGTCACTGTCACTTTATAAGCAGGTTCCCATTTTACAGACTAGAAAACTGAGATTCAGGGATGAAAATTATTTGCTTCAGTTCATTTAGCTAGTAATTGGAAGAGCCAGATTTCAAATTCATATCTGCCTTGCCGTAGACCTTGTCTTTCTATTGTGTTCCACATTTTTCCATCATAGAAAGATCATCATCAAAGTCTTTTGATATTTCTATCTTTACCTTTACCACTTTCCTTTGTATGAAGAAATCAATTATGCAGAGATAACAGAGTTTTCACTGTAATCTTTTGTTTGATTAAAAACAATAGCAGTACTTTATGACATCTAAGATGCTATGAACAAATATTAATGTAATCCTAGAAAGTCAACAAAATAGACATGGTTCTAAAACACCGAAGTGGGGAAATGAAAGTAAACAGCGACGGGGAACAAAGAATTAGGAATTCTGCCTCTGGTAGGTTGGGAAGGCTTTGCAGTACCCGATCTGTAAGGAATGGGATTTTATCTAATAGAAAATATGCACTAATAACTGTTAGTTTCTTTTTTTTCTTTCGATAAATTTCATTCACCAACTTATCAGTGACTTGAAAGAGTTATGGAACATAAGCTTATAATATTTGAAAATGTACATTTCTAGGAAAGATAGCTCAATATATTTTGTAATAAAAAGTGATCTCAAGAGAATTGGACTCAAAATATGTTCCAGTCATTTGTTTTTATTATTAAGGCTCTTTTATATATTAAATATTTTTTTCTTTTAACCAATTCTAAAATGATTCTTTTTTTTTTCTTAACTTGCCCCAGGCAATTGCTGTCCATAAAAGAGTGGGTTTGATATAGTTAATATAATTATTAACATTTTTGTTTGTTTGTTTAAATAGTGCATATACCACCTAAAATTATTTTGTATGCTGCCGTTGGAATACATACCACACGTGGGGAATACTGTCCTAGTTTTAATTCCTGAGATCAATGGCCTAGTCAGCCCTTCTCATTGGTGCAGGTCACTAAAGAGATATGTCCCTGAAGAGTCAATAAAAGGACTTGTCCTGGGTAGGTGTGGAGCCTCAATCCAATCAGCCATGGTCAGGGATTGGAATCATGCAATCCAGGGTCAGTTCAGCTAGGACTGTGCATCAGTTAGGCAATGACAATGAAATACAGCAGATAGAAATGTGAATCCTAAATTCACATTCAAAATATCAGCTTCCCAAATGAAAAGCAATGAAGTCCTGCCTTGGTTACAGTGCACCTGAAAACAGACGTTGGTTTTGGTTAATCACAAGATCTCTTTGGGCTAACAGCATGACATACATGTAAAGAAGGACACTAATAAACTGGTGCATGTCTGCAGGGCAGTGACCAAGAGGGCAAGGCCTTACAATTTATAGGATATGTGAAATGACTCAAAAATAATAGGAGAATTGCCTTAAATATTTAAGACATCATGAGAAAGAGAGAAAATACCAGCTCTGTGTTATTCCCCTGGACAGGAGTAGGGAGATGGGTTTTGGAATAATGTGAGGAACAGCTTCCAATTAGTTGGCAATGTCCCAGAGTGGAATGCTCTCAATGTGGACAAGAAGAAGTCAAATGCCTTTCTTTCAAAGAGGCAGCACAGGCATTTTTGAATCAAGAGAGATATTGACCTTGATGTTCTGTGAATTCCCAACTCTAACAGTCTAAGAAATTAGTTAAATGTAGTGAAATATTTACACTTAAATTCATATGTCAATGTAGTATTGTGCTAGGTGCTGACAAGAACACACTTCTGAAAATTTCTTTATACCACGTTCAAAAGTATCCCAATGATTTCCAAACAAATCCCCAATTTTCAGTCATAAATTTTTCTGACAGTCTCATGTTGGAACAGAACTCTCCATATTCAATTTTTATTCTACAGAGATTTTATTCTCATGACTAAGCATTCTGATTACCATGCAATTCATCAGACTTGGCAAGAACTGAGCTGTTACCTTAGCTTAAGCTAAGCTGTTAACCTTTGAAAGAGTGAACATTTTGAACAGAAGGAAAATACCCACTTTTATAGGCTGCTCTTTTAATATTTGGTTACAACATTACTGATAGTGCTAAGAGTGTGCACTTTAAGATAGTTTTGTAATATCATGTCAATGTCCTTTATACTCAACAAAGTGTAATACATCAGCACTTAACTTTGCCCTATGGATCAGTGTTGGTAAAATAAAGAATACAGTGTTGAAGTTAATAGTTGAGCATGTGGTGAACAGTGGCTAATCAGTATTCACCGTCTACCCCAGAAAATAGTGGTGGATCTTAAAGTATAACCCATCCCTGACTTTGCTATTTTCAGATTATTCATGATATGTAGAGTATTTTGATTCTTCCTAGGTTATTGGAGAGAGTTTAGAGGACATATTTTTGGAAACCCTGCTGATTGAAGTCACTGAAATCTCTGCATAGGAACAGAGGCCAAAAGATTCTCTCGTAAATCTTGTAATTCTGCCAACAGAATTGCTGGGTCACAATGAAAAAAAAACTCCTTTTATATTCTGAAATGTATTTTAAAAGACAACTTTATTTCAAATAAATCCAAAGCCACTTGCTCCAACATAAGGAAAAGTGTGTTAAAAATAGAAAAATAACTATACAGGAATTATTGTGATCATGCTCATGTTAATGGTTGAGTCCCAGTAAAGATTTGGTCTCACTATAAGTCACTGATAAAGGAGAATATATTTTCTTCTCCACATAAATGAAGTTCCAACAGATTAAAAAAAAAATTATGTAGTAAAAGTTCAACTAGTACATCTTTAGGGTTAGCTGCTCAATATTACCACATAAGATCTACCCCATTTTTCCTGATAGAAGATTTGCAGGAAGAAGATTTTAACTAAAAGTTTGCTGAGTACTCCAGAAAAAGCACCGGAAAAATTACCAGCACTTGACCCTGAACTCTTGCCTCGGAAACTGCCTTTGAAATCCGTTTTAATTTGGGGATTCTTTTTGTTAAATCAAGATCATATGTGTCATGTCTGGCTCGGCATGTTCATGGGAAGATGGAGCCCTCTAAACACCAAATTAACCCCAGATGAAATTTATTTTACACATACGTCTTTGAGGATGATGACGAGAATGATTTTCTCCAGCAAGGCAAGGACATTTTTAGTGCAACAGCTACCTTAGATCTATCTTTGGTCCTACTAACTTCCTTCCTTGAATCTCCCCAATGGAGCTAAAACTTGATGGTCAAGGAGTTGAGCTTTGCTTAGCTCAGATTAATTTTGTCCTAGCTATATGAGGTTATGATGGCCACAGCATTTCTAACATGTCCAGTTTTATATATGGGCATGGCCTATTCTAAATTGCTATCTTTCCCATGCCCACTCTTTTGTTTATATCATCTTGTATGAGTTATGTTAAGGCCAGATGTAGATCAAGAGAGCAAGACTGGAAGCTGAAAGATTTATTACACTCAATTCTTTGGGGAGAGGGCAGCATTCCACACAAGGCCACATGGAAAAACACTAGGGTCTGTCACAAGGCAAAGTGAGGGAGTGGAAGTGAGTACACTACTTTATTGTGGTTTTTATAGGAAGCTTGTAAAGGTAAGACAGAGATACACTAGCAAGGGAGCAGCTGGCTATATTTGGAAGTGGTGTCCCTGCCGCTTTGAGATTGTTTATTTATAAATAAGCTGGAGACAGAATTATCTAGGAGTAAGAGATGTGAAGGTTAGTCCTTGCCATCAACTAAGGGAAAGGAAAAAACCCCAACATGGTAAATATACCTCCCCCCAGTGAACTGAACCCTTCACTCAACTCTTTCTGTTTTTCTGCCCTGAACCTCACCAAACTTAACTGAAATGGATTTAATCACAGAGAGTCCTGGAGCACCTCTAATGTTCATCTTCCCATATGGTTTTAAACTCAGTGAAATCTGCCCACCACCAGCAAACTGACATGAGCAAAAAGACAAAGGAAGACACGAAGTTGTTCGCAACACTGACTTTTGAGAAGCAGTGGCTACTGACAGCTCAGATGTGAAGTGAAGATCAAATGCACTAACCTGGATGTGGCAGGCTGGAGTGCTAGATAACCACATGGCCACTTATAAATGCTCATGTCAGGCAGAGGAGCAGGACTGCCTCGTGGAAGGAGAGCAGCAGCCACGAAGAAGACAACACAGGCGGAGAGAATGTCCGTGGCAGCCACTGGGCCCAGACAAGCAGCAGCGAACAAGTTAAATCACCAAAGATTAAGGCATCACTGGGATTAAGAAGTGATATGTTAGTTAAGTGGGGACTAGAAAGGTAAAGACAAGGAGAGACTCCAAAACAAATATAAGATATGGAAATAATAAGACCCAAACAGCCCAAAGTCTTCCCAGGATTCTGAACAAGTCTGTGAGAAAGCAGTTGCCTAGAAAAAAAAAAATGACTTACTTCTTTTCTGTTAATAGTCACATGAAAGAATTCCAATTATTAAATTGATGTTATTCTTAAATTCTCTAGCCTAAATATTCTTCAATTCTAACATATCATATACTTCAGCATCCCTGTGGCACTCTACTGTCAGTAACCCTAAACTCAAGACGCTGTATGAGGTTCATCAGCATATACTAGCAGAGCTGGACCACGTTCACATTGCTCCATACCCCTTCCCTTGACTGATTAATATTTGGAGAGTTGTTCTAAATATTTTCATCAGTGCACAATGGCTTTTACACTCTTTTTATTTTAAATTCAATTTTAATTTCTAGCATTCTAGTTAATGTCCTTTATTTTCCCTTTGGACAAGATTATGCTTTGTCAAAAATCAATGATACTGGATCAAGAAAAATGGAAGCAGCATTTTTTTCCATGTTCTTTTCCAGTTATAGGAATCAAATGTAGATTTGGCATCTGCCTACTAAGCTCTGCCAAAGGATGCACTTGTGCTTAAAGCAATTCAACTTTTGACATCAGAACTGCGAGTGTGTTGACAGTTCTTTAATGAAGAACATCCTCCTCAGGTAAATGCTAAGTTTAATGAGTTATCTTTAAACAATTAAGGTGTCAACAGAATTGCTTCTGTTATGCTGGTATTTCTTTTCTGTGCCAGATATATGAAATATACTATCCAGATAAAAATTGAGGATGTCCCAAATTAAACAGAAGCTTGTTACATGTACCTCTCAATTAATAAAGACATAGATATCTTAATAGCGCTTAATTCTAAGCCTCTCACTTCTTCATATTCCCGCTGCCAGGGTTTGATTGTACATTTCCAGCCATCTGACAGTTCATTAGTACTGTCACCAAAAAGGCGGTAGGAAAGGAACAGGATGGCTAAGACCAATCAATCAATTTCACAGTTCCAATAGCTGTGGTGGTGAATACTGTGGTGGAGGAAGAGTCTTTACACAAATGGCTAAAATGACATTTTCAGATATTGGCAAACCTTACTCTCTACAGGCAATGCTTCATTCTTCAGCATTCTCAGGAGTCTGGCAGTTTGCACAAACAGTTTAGAGTAGGTAGGTATCAACTAAATACATCACCAATGTTTACCCACATGATGCATCTTGGTATTATATCAGTAATATCTTGTAGATCCCTCCTATAAGGAAATATTTATACTGTTTGTTTAAAAATCCAGCAATTTTGCTATATGCTATTTTGTTATTTTACTTAGTAATAAACACATCAGCTGATTTATTCTGTGACTTCTAACAATTCAGCTAATTGTTAGAAAATGTGGAAGCTTGACTGTTTTGCTGATTTTAACAAATAGCAAGATAAATAGTGATATGCTTATAATCAAAACCCACATAAACAAACATTTGCAAAATAATAGTCACCAGCATACTTCAGGCAGAATTTTCCCTTTCCCCTTGCAGAGTTTACACATCATTCCTTTGCAATGTAGAGAAGGCTTTCTAAGATTCAACTCCAGGTTTAGATTGCTTAGGTTCTAAAATGATGGTTCTTAATCAGAATTCTTTGATTCTAAAAATTTACTGGTGCAAGTATTTTTTATAGTTCATATATAACATAGCTATAGACTGGAAGAGTAAAAAATACATTTTATTTTCATTTTACAGTATCCAACAGATAAAACTTAAACTTTTAAAATGTCTTCATGCTCAGAAAGCTTCCCCTGTGGATTTTATTGATGAGGATAATTCTTTTTTAAAAGTAGCCCTAAGCAAGCTGCCACTCAAATCTAAATTGTTTCTGGACATTTCTTTAAATATGTAACAGTAAATGAAATCTTGTTTCTTGCAAATATGTATTTTTTAAATGCATAAGGATCTCGAGTGCTGTCATTACTATTTGTTGAAACTGTGCTAGTTGAACACAAATACAAAATTACATTGTTTCCAGCTCTATTTTGAACTGGACATTGTTTTATCTTTCATCTATTAAGAGAGATAGTCTTCTTCAATTCACTATTAGTGATAAAATATAGGTTAAAAAGAAATAATGCAGCATGTATTTATTGTCTTAATATCTCAGGTGTATTAAATTTCTCTCAACAAAATGTTTTTTTAAAAAAATAACATGAATAAAAAAATTATTATATTTTATCCAAACTAAAATAATTTTTATAAAAAGATAAGGCACCTCTGGCTGTTGCCATATTAACCTGTTCCTTGCTCAGATCTGTTGTGCACATGTAGAATACATCTCTCTTATAAGCTGGGCAATGGATAAGCCTTGTTTTGTTTTTTTTTTTAACTTAACAACATTACTGTTTTGGTTGCAGAAATAACCAAATGATTTTTATAACCCATTTTGAAAATAAAAGTAAGTAATAGACCATCTGGGAAATCCACTTCACTTCTGTGTAGAAAACAAATTAAATTGGCTGCATACCAATTTTTCCTTCACAAAAAGCATTGGCAATATGTACAGCATGTCTTCTCATGAAGTTTACTAGTCATTGCAGTCTTTAATTTAGTAGCTAAAGAATTTGCCAAAAGTTTAGGACAGCACAACATGTAATTTCTTAGACACCTCTTTCTACAGACAGCAGCTCTCTCTTTTATAGAGTAGAAGTTGCACCATCAGTGCAGCTGATGCATATATGTGTGAATATGTCTTTAATGAGATTAAATGCATAATCCCTTTCTTTGTTAACTCAAATGATTTGTTGTAACAAGAACTCTGTGATTCCTTTATTTACCACATGAACACTGACGACTAACTGAGGCCTCAATATGAATCGACTCATTCACAAACAACTTCTACTTGAGACCAGCATTAAGGCTTCTGTAACATGGTATAAAATATTGTACCTCATCTATAAAATTTTAGAAAAAAATAAACCTGTTTATAAAGAACTTGTTGAAGTTCCTTTTAAGAAATTTGTCCCAAGTCTATTTTTTATTATTATTTCCAATATATAAGATTTCACTGATTCTTCATCTCTAGAGGATGCTGAGGATGTTTTCCTCAATGACAAAGATTTAACATGAAGGATGCTTAAAAAGGCCTTCTCAAAGAAACACCAAACCTCAAAGAACCTAGGATTTCTGCTATGGTCAGATTACGTCCTTCATGGTGTCAAAGCCATCATGGCCATGTCATATATCTCATGATCATCATGATGTTTATTAAAATCCCAAACTCCCTAGATGATTCAAGGCTTTCATTTGAAAATTGTGCATCATAAATATTGTGATCATTGGATTCTATCCATTTCCTTTGGGCAAAAGAACACATAATAAATATATCCCCTGTTCCATTTGACCATCCTATACGAACGTTCAAGAAGACTTGAGTGAGCAAAGCATAATGATCAAGGTTGGACATAAAGGGCTGTGATAAGACTAGGAGAACAGTGGAAAGGAGTTTGATTCTTCTGCTTTTATTCCAGACATGAAGTTCTTTAGCTCATACAGAAATAAACAATGTCCTTTAGAAATATTCTTTCTCTTTGTCTCTCTCTAGTTCTTGTGTGCGCTCTCTCTCTCTCTCTCTTTCTCTTTCTCTCTTTCTGTCTATTGGGTATCCAGAAACAATAGTCATGACAATAGTAGGCTCCTGATACAGAATTCAAGGACTTATGGATGCTACTTATTTTTATTTCTAGACAATTGACTATCTCCTCACCAATGTTACCATGGAAATCATGGGGATGTAGGAATTTAAAAAAACACAAAACCTTATTGCTGCTAACTTGCTGGTGGTATCTATTCTGATTCCTCTTTTTGCCCTATTGACTTAAAATTTTTGTATAGCTGATGGGAAATTCTTATAGATGCTGAAAAATATATCACAGTAAGTTCATGAATTCTTAAATTTTAGGAGAAATTATAGTTAGGGATGGATCACTATAGTTTCAAGATTGTTACAATTTCTCTCAGACATAAAAGAATGCCAAATTGAGAGAGATGCAGAATAATAGAAGCACAAGAACCATGCAGACTGAAAACTTTGGGGGAAATGTAGGAATTCTAAAGGATGTGAATGAAATAAGCCTGGGACTCTAGACACAGGATGGATCAGGAAGCCTTGAATATTAAGTAAAGGATTTGGTTCTTATGCTTTTAGAGGGAGGGGCAAACAATGATTTGTAAGTGAGAAAGTGATGACATTTAGGAAGACATTTCTGGCAGAATGAAAGCGGATTTGTGAGGAGAGGAATGGAGAAGCGTGGGGGCAAATAGACCATTTGCCTGCATGTTGCAGAGACCAAACTGGAAATGAGCAGGGCTAAACTTAGGCCATTCTATTTATATCTAACCTCACCATTCCAGCCTATCTGACCCTACTGAACAAACAATATAAATCCTGATTAGCCTAGAGATGGGTAAAGTGGACAGACAGTGTAAAAATGTACTTTTTAGAAACTGAAATATGAGCCAAGATTCAGCTGTTACACTTCGCACCCAGTGGTTTTAGTCATTTGCTCATCACCTCCAAGAGCCAACAAGGTGAGTCTTGATGAAGCATCCTGACTTCTTAGCCTCAAGCTTGCTGTTGCTTTTCTCCATTTACAGTAATTCCATAGCATACCCATTACTTAAGTGTTCTGCTCAAGCTCATTCCTCTAAATGCAATGTCTTTTAGCTGCAAAAGCTTTTTACTGTTCACAGTAGCTATGTATAAATTTCAAGTAAAAATTCAGGTCAGATTGAAGCCGGGGTGATTTTATGAATTATGACATATAGCTTCCCCTCGATTTGAGACATTTCAAAAGGGCTGGGATGCTCCTACCTCCTATAATTCCATTTAGGAAGGAAAAAACTGTTAAAGTAGTACGCTATAAAAATTTTCCTTTCTTCTGTGGTCTAACATTTTTTATTTGCAACTTAATGTCATTCTAAATAAATTAAAATTAAAATTGTAAGTCATTTGCATGAATTTTACTGTCCATCTTTATATGGTGCAATGAGGGTCTTGAACGCAACGTAAGAGTATTTAACTCACACGCACAATCACCCAAATTACACAGTATTTTGCAGCTTGCACAGGCGTATATGTTTCATTCTCACCAGAATGATGGAAACATTGCATAAAGCTAACTCACCCTCTTTCATTTTACTTCTTGATACACAGACATTCTACTAACACGGTACTTTCGGCTTACCGATGACTAGGAAAGAACTAAAAGGAAAAGGAGCTATTGCTTTCCCTCTTTCCTTTCCCTTCTATATCATCATTTTCAGCATTAGTGGTTGGCTAATAAAGAGAAGGAAAATAAATAAGAAAGGATATGATGGGATTTCTTGGGTGATTGTGTTTCTTAGAACACTATTTTTCTTTCTGCATTCAAAAAATTTTGGGGTCAAATGAAGGTGTGGCCTCCAGGGATGTCCCGGCTTCTCATCCACTTACTGAGTCATAAATAAGATGCCTCTGCTCATGTGGACACTCCATTATTCCAGCAGACTTCACTTACAAGACACAAGTTCAAAGGTAAAATGATGAAGAATTTCAAGATGATGAGAGCAGAGCAATTGCCTGCTAAGCATGGCGGCCTCTATGACGGTGCAGGCCACATGCCCCTGAAGCTATCCCTGCTTCCAGTGACGTCACCACCACTGCCTTTCAGGCAAAGTGATGGCATTCTCCAGGAAAGATTCTAAGAAATGGAAAAGGAGAGAGGGACAACGAAAAGAAAGCAGCATGGGAAGTCAGGTCCGATTTTGGTGATGCTGAAAATTTTGCTCAGATACTAGTCTACGAATAGTCCAAAGTCAGCTCAGCAGCTACCGTGGGAGTTTTCAGATTTCTGGATTACCCATGTTGTTGAAGCATCTGCCCTCCACCCTTGGAAAAGCTTTCAGATCCTACTGAGAAAAAACACAATGAAACTGTTCCTGTCTCTCAAGAACTCTATCCTAGAAGGGATTTTTTGTTTAAACATGCATAGGAGCGAAGGTGGTGAAGCATCTTGGGCACAATAAATTTACACTAGTGCCTAATTTTGCCGATTTTGCTGGTTTTGTTGCTTTGGGACCTTGTGAGTAGGTCAAAGAGAAAATACATGGATATCCTGGGTGATAATCATAGCTTGGTCTCGGAACAACTTTTAGAAAAGCATAAAAGATCTTGACTTTCAAACTGTTAAGCACCCTCAAGCAGTAATGGCTTTAATTAGATGACATTTACCTCACAATTTTTAAATGTCTTTTGAATGTTTCTTCACGGCAGCAAAAATCCATATAGTTTAACATCTTTTAGATAATATAAAAAATTGAAAAGAAGAAAATAAAAATCAACTGTAATCCCTTCATTCAGAATTTACATATTTATTGTCTCATTTATTTTCCAATATACATGTCTGTAAGTGTGGATTATAATGATATTTACCTTGTAGGGTTATAGGGAGGTTTCTATGGAATGGACTAATTTAAGCACTGAGCAGAATGCCTGGAACTTAGAATGTGTTCTATAAAAATTAGCTATTATTATTGGTGCTGTTACTAATCTTATTTCTTACTCCCTTATCACATTATTCTTGATTTATTTTCATAGGTTTGTGTTTTCTTTTAAGTAATATGTTCCTTGGAAACATCTTCTATCTTAATTATTAATCTAGAGCATGATTTTTTATATGGTTTTTCATTGTATACAAATACCATAATTTATTTAAATAGTCTTATCTTTTTGGGCATTTAGATATAACTAATATTTTATCATTATCAATATTTGGTAGAATAACTTATTTGCAGCTAAATCTTTGTACTTTTCCAAGGAAAGTACAAATTCATAGTTCTAGCATAAACTCCTAAAACTTAAATTGTAAGTCCTACTACGGATTCTGATATATATATTACTAGATTGCTTTCCAGAAAGTGATCAACATTTTTATCAGCAGGATATCGAAGTACCTGTTTCTCTGTACACTGTCAACAATGGATATTACCATACTTTCAGTAGTTCTAACTGGAGAAGTAAAGCATTAAATCTCATTGTTTCAAAATTTGTATTGCTTTGGTTATTGAAATAGAAGATTGTCATATATTTATTTGCAAGGTAAATTATTTTTTAGCATGAATTCTCTTTTCATGCTTCTGACCATTTCACTACACAAATGTTCTTTTTTTCCCCATTGAGTTACACTGCTAATTATATATTAAAGACAATAACAGTTTGACTAACTTGTAAGTATTTTATTCAGTTAGTCCCTGATTTTCAATTATGTTTATTTTCAGTTCAGAAATTGTTGGGTTTTATGTAGCCCAATTTATCAAATTTTCAATGATTTCTTAGTTCCATCACAGATTCTTTGGTGTGTATTTGTATTTATCTTGCAGGTAGGAATTCACCACATCTGACCGCTTGGACATGCTGACCTTGGAGTCCCATTTACTTAGCTCTATATATCCCTATGCACTTAGCTCTATGCATCCCTGGCTGGGTTTTTTGTTTAAATTTCCTGATGGTCAAATGTTCTTCCTTTGAGAATCCCAATACCCAGGTATAGATCTTAGGCTTACAAAGAGTTAGTTCATCAGTTATAGTTCTTAGAGTCTATAATTAATGAAGCTATTGAGAGAATCTAAGTTAAAGAATGCCCTCTGCCAATTCCAGGTGCTGGAATAAAAAAGTTATAGATATAGTCTTTTACATTGGAGAATAACTATGAAATAAACAGCAAGAAGTTATGGACTGGGATTTTAAAAAATTGTAACTAATGCAATTCAAGTCTTTAAATACAAAGTAATTATCCTTCTATACCTTTTTAATGGAAGGCTTTGGGAACATGACAGGACACATCTTGGAATAAACCCCAGGCATTTCTTGTTGTATTCACTGACAAAACAATGTAGATATTCTCAGAAACCCCTTTGGAAATGTCACTTTTTGTCTGTTGCACCATTCAGAAAGAAAAGAGAAAAAATTCTTTCTTAATCTTTCTTTGGTGAAAGTCAAAAAGGATGAAATTAAAAAATATCAATAGAAGACACTAAATTTAATACTTAAATGAAAATAAGTAATTTAACATGTAGCAATGAGGCAATATGTAGAATCAAAAACATCTTTTAACAGAAGTTGTTTCAAGATCATTTATTAAACATTCATATGGCTCTATTTCAAATGGACTTTAACTTATAATGACAAATACAGACAGTAAATACTGATAAATTAAAGTTTAATCTCCAATTATTTTCCATCATTAGCTCATATATTGAATTTACATTGAGAAATGAAAGAACTCAGGAGAGAAGCAGCATGTTGGGATAAGAAAAGACAAGGAATAGCACATATATAACATTATTAAAAGTTAGTTTCCATTTGATTTGGAACAAAAAAACTAAAGAGCCAATTTATGTGAGATTAACATGTTAAAGCAGTAAAATGGTGCTTTCTGTAGCATTTACAATTGACAATAGATGTTAACTTTCATGTAAAACTAAAACAAACATCTGCAGAATAAACTGAACAAACAAATATGTATAATTTAGGTAGTATATTATAATACAGTTATTACACATGGATTGAGTTATGTTTAATGAAATGGAAGAATTCAGTCTAAAGAAAATTAGTAATTTTAAAAATGTATAATTTAGGTTTAGCAATATGAATTGAACACTATTTGTTAGGTATTGTGCTGGAAACAGTGTACACCATGGGTTACTTAAACCTCATTGGGTCAATAGATGGACTTTGTACGCCTGCCTAAACCCTATCCTCTTCTCTGACCACTACCCTCCACCGAGGGAGGTGGGCTGCTGCCCTCATGTGTGTGTTCTGTGACTCAACGCTAACCACATCTGACTGGACAAAAATAGCTGTACCAAATTGGGGCGGGGGGGCCCTATCAGAGGCCTCTTGTTTCTGGGAGTTTGAAAGGAAAAGGAGGTTGGCTTACCTGGAGAAACTGTACTTGTAAGAACAGGGCAGGGTAGCCTCTTTTGGGCCTAATATAAATGAAGCAGAAAGCATCAGGCAGGTATGCACAGAGCAACAGATTGGAGAGACCATGTGACCTCAGAAAAGGACAAGTAGAAAGAGGAGTTGCCTTAGTTCTTGACCGTTTTTTTGTGTGTTTTTTTTTTCATTTTTGTTTTCAATACTTTTGAAATCTGATTAAATGTACTGACCTTAACTTCCAGAAGCTAGCCATTTATTTCTTCATTTTTCCTCTTAAATCAATATTTTCACTGATTTATTTATTGGTTGCATTTGCTTAAGGAGGTTTAAGATGTTTTTGTTGCCGGCAAACAATTTTCAACTAAGCCATACGTTTCTATTTAAAATTTACGTTTCTTTCACCATGTGTTGTTGAGACAAATAGGTCAGTTACTAGAAAAAAATCAATTTAGATCTTTAACTTAGACTATAAATAAAAATATATACCTTATTTAAAATATAATAGAATGTGTCATTATAGCCAAGGAAAACAGAATTCAACTTTTAGTAAAATTTTCGAGAAGGCTTGGCTTTCTATGTCTAAAAGTAAAAAGGTTTCAAAGTTAAAATGAACATAGTTGACAGTATAATTTTAAAGGTGTGCATTCAAAAAGCAAAAATTAAGCTGAATTAAAGGAAATACATTGGTTATATGTGTTTACTAGATATGGCAGAGTTATTATCCTTCTTATATAAATAACTGAAAAATATTAAAACTTGACCAAAGAAGTAGAGCAAGTTCCAAGGTCATGAAGATGATTAAAATAATGAGTACATAGTGAAAACCCCAATCTCTATCAAGCAAATAAATGAATATTAATACAAACATAAAATGAACATATTTTTAGTTATTAAGTCAGAAATTCATTTTAAAATATTCATTGTTGTCCAAGAGAGAATGAAAAGGTAGATCTCATATACTTCACATAACAGTAATTAGTTAAACCATTTTGGAAAAAAAATAGGAGATATTGTCAAGAGTCAGGGGGGAAAATATATAGCCTCAAAATGTATCTCCAAGAGATGAGAACTAGAGAGTTACTGGGCCAAAGGGTGGAGGTACACACACATACGTGTGAGTATGTGTGTATATATGTACATATGCATATGTATATTCTCAAGAGATAGTCTTAGAAGATAATTAAGATTTATTGAGCAAAGGATGCCGGGGAGACGTTCACACACACACACATGCACACATTCACATATACAGACATATCTATTTATTCAAAAATACTCATCACAACATTATGTACACCATGAGACATATAAAAGAAAAGTTGGAATCCAATTTTGAAGAGTACTTAGGAAATTTGGTAAAGTCACCTTATCACTTTTAGAGTAAATGCTACACAAGAATGGAAGCCCTCAAAGGTTTTTAGATTTAGAAAGTGAAATAAATTTATATATGCAATATTTGTTTGAAACATTTAAAAAAAAAAGACTGAGAAAAAGAGAACCAGATAAAGTGAACAGTGAATGAATTAAAATAATTTGATTATACCTGCCTTTCCCCCTTCAATCCTAAAATGTATATAATGCATCTATATACATGTAACATTAGTTGCTTTAAAAAAATACCTCTATACACATATGTTAAAATTGGGAATTTGCAATTCATTCATTTGTAAGCACTTTAATGTTGTTTTCTGAAGCCAAATATGTAATACAATTATTTATAGAACGGAGAAATTGAAAAACAAAAAAATCACATGTACAAAAATATAAGGGAATAGTTAAGAAAGTTATAGTATTTCTATTTTGAAAAGTAGTATGCAAGCCTTACTTATATAAGCAGCCAATGTAGTAGCCGTGGAAAATGTATATGAATGGTAACAGAAAAGAGCAGCTCATTAAACTTTTGTTCCTTATAATTACAAATATCTTTAAATATATTTACCCAAGGGGAAGAGGATAGAGGGAGGACAACAACATTTTATCAATTGCATTTGGGTATTAAAATTACGAATATTTTTCTTTAAGACCAAGCTTTTCATGAATTTATCACGTATTATTTTGTATTTTTAAAAAGTTGATTTCTTTGAAAGAAATGAAGACATGGTTTTAAATTGCAGGAAAGTAGATGCCATTGGTATATCAAGATAAAGTTTCTAAGGCAAAGAATGAGACCCTTAAGCATGCTGCCAATAAGGTAGTAATGCGGAGGTTTGCCAATGCTTGAAAAGGCAAAAATAGGCATTGGTTTAAAAAGTGCTAGTATGGGATTTAAAACTGCAATGAAAAAGGTCAGTTTTAACTGCAATACAATTAATCCAGCTGCTTACACTGTAAGTCTTTATTGAAACTGTGGCTATTATATCCCTATGAAGGTTTTTTAAGTTGCTAATTACATGCCCATCAGAATAATGAAAAGAGTAATTATCCTTATTGTGCATAGTGACATTGAAACCTCTTTATACTGTGATTAGAGCTGCATAATTATAGATAATTGCTGGTACTGTATTGTCTGTTCAAATATAGCTATGCAAAAATTACTATATTTTAATTAAACATGTTTAGGTTTTTAAAGTTTGGCTTGCTATCATAACCAAACAAATTCAATTTAAAGGCCACAAAAGTATATATTTTTCTGACTCTTGTTAATTAGTTTTTCAGCAAAACATTTGTTCAACTCTAGATAAAGTGCCCTTGTTCCACTCCAAAGTCAATTATATGATATATAAAATTAAGTGACTGATGTATTGTCTTTCTAGGACCTAATTCTAAAAGCAATCCTAGAACTTATTCTGACAATATGATGATACACACACACACACACACACACACACACACATATATAAGCACTAGGTTATTAAAATAATTTTAAAGTCTTCATAAAAATAAAATAAGTGGGAAATCATCTATAATAAATATGATAAGAAATGTAAAACCCCTTTATCAAAGATATCGGGAACCAGTGAACTTGAAGATAAGACAATTGAAATTATGCACTCTGATGAGCAGAAACTAAATTGAGTGAAGCAAAGTGAACAGAGTGAAAGACTTGTGGGGCACCATCAAGCATACCAATAGATGTCTAATGAGGGTCCCAGAAGAAGAAAGAAAGGGGCAGAAAGAGTGCTTGAAGACATAATGCTGCAAACTTCCCAAATTTGATAAAAGACATGAGAATATTTACCTAAGAAGTTCAATTAACTCTAAACAGGATAGACTCAAATGGAACCTTACCAAGACATGTAATAATCAAACTATTGAATGCCAAAGATGAAGAGAGATTCCTGAAAATTGCATGAGAGAAGCAACGCATGATGTACAAGGGAGCCTCAATAAGACTAAGTGTCAATTTCCTTTCAGAAACCATGGAGCAGGAAGTCAGGGGGATGACCAACTAATAATTCAATATGTGGTAAAACTGTCTTTTAAAAATGAGGGAGAGATTAAGACATTCCCAGATAAACAAAAGCTCAGGTAGATCATTCCCAGTGAATCAGCACTACTAAAGGGAGTTTTTCAGGTTGAAAAGAAAGGACATTAGGCAATAGATCGAAGCCGCATGAAGAAATAAAAATCTTTGGTAAAGGTAAGTACACGGAAAAATATAAATACCAGTACTATTGTATTTTTGGTTTGTAACTCCACTTTTTAAAGGATTTACCATGCAAATTCATAAAAATTAATGACAAATGGTTTGAATATACAAATTATAGATATGTAATTTGTGACAAAACAACATAAATATTGGGGAAGGGAGGGATATAGGAATATATTTTGTATATGCTATTGAAGTTAAGTTGGCAAATGGCAACCAAATGGCAAAAAGGCAGAAGTAATCCCTGCAGTGTCAATAGTTACTTTCAATGTAAATGTATTAAACTCTCCAGTCAAAAGCCAGAAAGTGGCAGAATGGATAATAAAGTATAACCCAATTCTTTAGGATATTTAAGAGAGACTCACCTTAAGTTCAAAGACACACATAGATTGAAAGTGAAAGGATGGAAAAAAATATTCCATATAAATAGTAACCAAAAGAGAGTGGGAGTGGCAATACTAATGTCAGACAAAAGAGACTTTACATCAAAAATTGTTAAAAGGGGACAAAGAAGCACGGTATATCTTGAAAAAAGGGTCAATTTCTCAAGAAGATATAACCATTGTAAACATATGTACACCAAACAACGGAGCCTAAAATTATATGAAGTAAATATTGACAGATTTGAAGGGAGAAATAGATGGTTCTACATTAATAGCAGGGACTTCAATACACCAGCTTCATTAATGGATAGTATGACCAGACAGAATATCAGTAAGGAAATAGAGGATTTGATTGAAGGGAGAAATAGATGGTTCTATATTAATAATAGGATATTCAATACATCACTATCATTATTGGATAGAACATCCCAATGGAAGAACAATTAAGAAACAGAGTACTTGAACAAAACCGTAAACCAAGTGCGTAACAGACATTTATAGAACACACCACCCCACAACAGGAGACTATACGTTCTTCTCAAGTGCCCATGATCATTCTCCAGGTCATACCTTATCACAAAACTAGTCTCAATTAGTTTAAAAAGATTTCTATCATATAAAGTAGCTGCTATGATCACATTGGGATGAAACTAGAAACTAGAAAGCAATAACAGGAGGAGAACTGGAAAATTTAAAACATGGAAATGAAACAAAATGCTCTTAAAAAACCAATAGATCAAGGAAGAAATCCACAAGGGAAGTTAGGAAATATCTTGAGATGCATGAAAACAAAAACACAACATACCCATATAAAGGCAGTGCTTAGAGGGAACTGTGTAGCTGTAAATGTTTATATCAGTGATGCTGGTATCTCAGAAATGCCATCATATGTATATACCACATTTTGTTTATCCAGCCAAATTTACTACTCAGTAGCTGAAGTTGCGGTCCAACGGTCTCGTCCTCCCCTGTTTTTGGGAAATGGAACTTCCAATTCCAGCCATGGCATAGCTTCCAAGGCAGCTTGCTCTGTTAGTGGAGAATGGGCACCGGTCTCCTGTTATGACTTTTTAACTCTGTTTTCTTTTTACTTTTATAACAGATATTCTATTTTGCATTCGTTGATTATGTTATTGGTTTTTATCTGATTAGTTTGAAATTTCTGTGGGTGAAGTCTTGATTCTGAGCATGGTATATGTCCCAAAAGTATTGTTACTTTCAAATCCAGACTGTAAGATGAATATTCATACATCTTTCGGAGAAGAATATAGGATTTTCTTTTAATATTTTAATATATTTGTGGAATTTGCTCCAAGCTAACAAGTGAACTCTCCACCTATCACTTTATATCAGTCTTCTTCAAACCAAATAAAGGTATGATGATAGTTTTATATATAACCACATACCATTTAGGTAATAGATTGGTTGTGAGATATAATAAATACAGGAGATGATAATGAAAGTAGGCAGTGTTCTTTCCACCTAAGGAAGATTATGCTCAGGTAGAAGTCCTTATAAACATATTAAGCCTTCATAATATGAGATGCTTGTAAAAACATAGGCTATTTTTAAAATGAGAGTTTAAATAATATAACTAAATTTCTCTATGGAAGCAAAATTGTTAGATATTAATTACAGAAACTAAACATAAGATTATTAAAAGAAAATATAAAGAGATAATATTTTACTTAGCTTCTGATGAATGACCTTATCTAATTTATTTGGATTTACTGAGATTTAGATATTCTAGGACTGAGTAAATTAGTCAAATTTTCTACAGCACATTACAACAGTGGCATTAGGCAATCCAATTTCCACAATCTCATTTCCTGGTAGCACATTAGTTGTGGCGGGGGAATGGCTCCTATCCAACTCCTGTCTAGTTAGAGAGAGAAGCAAGAAATTATTAGAAACTGTTTTTATCCTTAGAAATTAGAAATGAAAATTTAACAATTGTGAAAAAAAAAGAAGTCTTTGATCATGATTTTGGAATTCTTATATGTGATATACAACCATAGTAATTCACATTATAAATTAATTTCAGAATATTTAATCTTTGATAATGATGATGGAAATAGTGTGCATATATATAGTGTTCATATGGTATAGTACAGTTCATATAGTATTCACTTTTCCTCTTCATTTCTTACATCATCACATGTGTTATATGTGCAATATAAATATGGTGGCCAAAACACATTTTAAATTTGTTTCAAAATTTTCAACCTTGACTTTCAAGAAGGATCTTTCATGACAATCTGTTCAATACTTTGCAACATCTTAAGCTTCCTCTAGCAGAATCAAGAGTAAACATTATCCTTCTCTGGGTGTAAATAAAGTTTTGTTGAAATCGTATCTTTAACTCTAGGCATTTCTAAGATTTTATATAGCACACAAATTTGATAAAAGAAGAAAAATTGACTTTAATTTAAAACAGTGATTCTCAATATGTGATCTACAGAACACTAGAGGTCCCTGACACTTTTAGGTAGTTCCTGAGGTAAAAACTATTTTTATAATAACATATTTATTTATTTATTTATTTATTTATTTATTTAATTACAGTGTTAGCACTTGCCCTAATGGTGAAAATCCAATAGTGGGTAAAATTGTTGTGGCACCAAACCATGCAAGTAGTTATTGTTTTCTTCACCGCTATGAACTTATGGGGGGGGGGAGGGGAGGGCAGTTTCACTAAAAAATATTCCTGATAAATCAGTAAATATTAATTAATTTTATTAAATCTCAACCCTAGAATGCATATCTTATAAAATTTTATATGATGAACTGGAATTAGTCATAAAATACAAACATGATGATATGTTGAGAAAACCTGATTGTGGAACTATTTCAGTTGCTGGCTGAATTAGCCACATTTAAAAAAAATCAATTTTATTGATATATTAGTAAAAAATGCAATTCCTCCAAGGTGTACAATCAATGGTATTTGCTATAATCACATAGCTGTGCATTCATCACTTCAATCATTATTAGAGCATTTTCATTATTTCAATATTAATAATAATAAACAAAGAAATAGACAAAGAAACAAACAAGAAAAATTCCTCACCTCTCAATCTCTCTATGCTTCCCCCACTGTACATAGCTGCTGTTTCTGGCTATTCTAGCCAAAGTATATAATCAATGGTTTTTAGTATAACCACAAT